>KB672802.1:4758291-4819718 GCA_000349145.1 Anopheles dirus | reverse complement strand
ATAATAATAATAATAATAATAATAATAATAATAATAATAATAATAATAATAATAATAATAATAATAATAATAATAATAATAATAATAATAATAATAAAACATAGAAGAAAGAGAACATAGCCAGAAGAAAATATTAGGGTGGTTTAAATAGAATATTCGTATGACATGTTGCAAAGGCTCGAAGCACTTCGCTCCATTTTCGAAAGAAAAACTACTCGCTGAACGAACACTTCCATCCATTTTATTGCAACAGTATGCCCCATACGCAATGCGAAAGGAAGCGAAAGCACATTGACCGAATGCAAGCACCGGCCAGCCC
The DNA here is from genome assembly GCA_000349145.1 of Anopheles dirus. Classification (NCBI taxonomy): domain Eukaryota; kingdom Metazoa; phylum Arthropoda; class Insecta; order Diptera; family Culicidae; genus Anopheles; species Anopheles dirus. The sequence goes on along the minus strand of KB672802.1, from coordinate 4,819,399 downwards.
GTCATCTGCTTTAAATTAAGGTAAGCATTTAACCATCGCGTGCGGCGGTTTGCAAATGTGTGACTTTCGGCGTTTTTTTCTTCCTGTGCTTTCCATACCATTTTCCTCCTCCGCCACCTATCACGGGGATGCGTTTTGATTTATGGTCGATAATTAAATTCGACATTCCGAGGGATGGCAGAGAGGACGAAAATTTAATTGTTTCCTCGAGTGTCACTGTTTTATTTGCATGCTTTGTGCTTTCATTTTTCGGCCTGCTTCTTTGTTGCTCCGGCGAACGTGGGCTGTGAAAAAGGCTGTATTTTATATCGGCGCACATGCTCGTTCGCGTACGCTTCGTCAGCAGAGTCGGTTAATCGTGTCGATGTTGCTGTCTCCGTGCCGTGTATCCCGCGTGAAATACGTTGCCGGGCTGGTAAACTTAATGCTCGTGTTTGGTGCTGGCACTGTTTCGCACGCACGTTCTCTCCCTGGCTTCGCTGGGTGCGTCATACTCGCTCTCACACACGATGGAGACGCCTGGTACGTCACGTCGTTCGCGAGGGTCTCCCTTGGGAGGATGAGATTTTTATGTCAATTGAATTAATTGCACTCATCTGCCACAATGGAGCGGTGCTACCGGAGCTGTTGTTTAAGGCACCATCACGTCCAACACGTCCCCGTTTTCGGTGTTATTGATTGAGAAGCTCCCCAGCGTAAGGGATCGCCGGAGGAATTGATTGCGTGTTGCTGGGGGACAGTAAAATAGTAACGAATTAATTACTACGCCATTCCGGTATTGGAGTAGTTATGCGCCGCGAGGACAGTGGAAAGAAATCCACACTCAATCATCTTCTTTTGATTGCGGTATAATTGGGTTGGAGAGTTGGAAGAAATAAATCAAAAAGGAAACATAATCATGTTCATTAAATGAGCAATCGTATTCAGTACGGTTGTTTTATGAAAGACGAAATGTCTTTATAGTTCCTGGCACATAAAAATATATGGCATGTCGGTTGAAGATTCAGTTGTGAATATGTTGGATGCATCTGAGCAGATAAAATCTGAATGGATGCTCTCTCCATAATGGACTGGCAAGCTCATTGTTATGTTTCATCTACCGCCTTTGAGGTCTAAATCACACAGCATACCACGTCTTACGGGGGACGACCTAGCTGTACCAATTCCCAGACGTTGTAACATGAGCATGCTCCTTCCTGAAATGCACACGGTGGATGACTCATGCGTGGCCAAAAGAGCGGTCAATGGTGTATGTGAAAAGACCGCATTCATGATCTTGATACACGGAAAACTCCTGAAATCAAGAGCTACAAGGCATTTGTGATATTGCATTGCTAATAACTTTTTTTTAAGGACCCTGAACGAATTGCATAAATGGGGATAAAGTTTACAAAGGGGATTTGGGGATTTGCGAAATTTGTGGGCAACGCTCAAAAGTGCAATTCGAAGGTTGACAATGAGCTAAAAGAATTACACCAAGGGTTCAGAAGCATTTCAACAATTTGTAATAACATTTTTGAATGTTGTCTAAATTGCTTCAAGTGATGTAATAATATCATAATCATAACCATCATTTATTGATTAATTTTGTGGTTTCTTTTCCATTCAGTATGAATTTATCAAAGCTAAAACTAATAAAGTGGGATGATTAAATGTTACATGATGATGATCCTCTATCAGCTCTTTGATTTCAACACCTCTCTATCCTCCTTCCGCTCTCGTTCCCTCGACTATATCCGACACTCGTTTTCCTTTCCGTTCTGACATGCCGTTTTTTTTGTTCTGTAATTTAGTATATAAGTTAGATGTAAGTGCGTTTTATTTTGTTAACATTATTAGGACAATTTTTATCTCAAATAAACAAATAAACAACAAATGATGACGATGATAGAAAAGTGACATGATGATAACATCATTTTTGAAAGTTATGACCACCCGCCAATAGATGGCGCTACTCACTCATAGCAGCAGTACGTAGTTGACGCGTTTTAGCCATGTTTGCTACGATTTTTAAGATGTTTGATATAATGACATTCCAGTGGTGGAATAAGCATCAATAATCATTTTTACATACAATTGTATAGAAGTCAATGATCCTGTTGGTTTATTTCTTTATAATGGCTCTAGTCTAAAAGAAGTCTTAAAAGACTTAGAGACGGATTAATGCTACGGTTCGAAATAGTTTTCCAGATAAAATTTAATATTAATTGTTCACGTTTTTAATTGTATTGGTTCCATATCTTCGTGCGTATGATGTTCGCATACAATTAAAAGCTATTCACATACTGTCTGCTCACAACGTCCCATCAATTGACCGCTTTCTCCGCTAAGAAGTACTCTAAAATGTCGGCTCGAGGCTGTTCACTCGATCACATGTATGGCGCAAATGGCGGCGGTTTCCCGAACATGTGTTTCTATAAATCATCAACCATCATCCACCCAGTTCGGCATCCGGTTGTTGTTTTCTGCTACGCTACAAGCGGAGCTAACTTTTGATTGAATTTGTCAGCCGTGTTTGTGTGAGTGTGTATGCGCATCCATCAGGGATGGAGTAGAAAGCGACGCTAGAAAAAAAAACCCATACACATTATCCGGAAGACAGGGGCAAGGTCCATCGACGCCCGTTCCAAATGACAGCAATTGACGTGGAGTGCTCGTTGGCGTCAGTTTTATTTACTTAAACGGTCCTCTTCCGGGCCCGTCCACATCCACGGATGAGCTGACGGTTTTTATGTTCTCTCCTTCCAGCACCGCCGCTCACCGAGTGGGCCGTAGAGCCGTGTGCAAACAGGTCTCGATCAGTGCTGACGGGAGGGAGGGCTGTCAAAAAATGTGTCTCCGAATGGAAATATGCATAATGGATGTGTTTGGAAGCTGTTAAATCGTGGGGAGTGGGCGAATTTTGAAGCGAAAAGAAGAAGGCGAAAAAAACCCCCCAACTGTCAGGACTTTGCGCCAGGATGGATGGAGTGGAATCGGAAAAAGTTTCCCATTCAGTTCCTCGAAATTGGAAATGATTCATGAAGACGATGACATACACTCGCGCTGGCTCGCGCGCTGTAAAGGTATTCACGCGTGAAAATTTGATGAGTACCTAATACTGATAAGTGACTCGGTACTTACGGTATGTCCACAAGGCGCGTGCCGGCAAACGTTCGCGTTCGGTTTGAAGTGTAAACGAAAGCTCGCAGCACCATGTTTGTACACACACACACACACACACACACACGCTGTTCGATAAATTTTTGCTTTATTAATCATGCAAATAGACAGGCTCGTGCGAATAACGTGTTTACCTTGTGCAGTGATTCACGTTCTGGGGTGCTCAGTGTGCGTAGGTTGTTGCAACGGAGAACGGCTGAAAACGTGTAAACATGAAACGAACTTTTACTCCCATTTATTCGCCCCGTTGCGTTGCGTTCGAACGTTGGATGTGCAATAAAACTCTTAACCTACAGCCCGCGATGAAAACCTACAATGATGACGATGATGGTGATGTTTTGTTTTGATGTTTATTGTGCGCGAATATATTACACATCGTGCGTTTTTGTATTCAGATCGTCAAAAAGCGATGATTTCAGGTTTTGTTCTATCTCTCTTCGCAATTTACATGAAACATATTGAACATCTACATCGGGGGCAAGTCGAGTGGAAAGGCGGTCACCTGTGTTTATACGGATTGTGAACACACGCTCAGGCTCTGATTGATTAAATCGCCCTTCCTTTTCGCTTGTTCCAAAGCACATACAAATAGTGTGTCGTTCTCCGCAGAAAGTTATGCAAATATTCAATCAACAGCGATGTGTTGAGTGGTCGCTAGAAAGAAAATAAAACACACATTTGCTAAACAAACAAAACACTCGAACCGGCTATGCATTCGATTGACTTTCGAGGGCTAGGTCGTTTAGTGCAGAGCGCTTATGGAAAATTTCAACAGCACATTATTGATTGATGATTAATTTATTATTACACAGAAGAGCAATTGAAACAGTCTGCATGGTTTAAAAAATATATAATCTGATTACACTCACGGGTTTTACTTATTACGGCGGCAAGGGTATGCGATAAAAATATGGTACAAAAAAAAAAACAAATCCTTTTAACGTTTTGACTTGCATTTTAATTGCGACTATTGATCAAATTGTTGCAAATTGATTGATTGAATGAATACAATAGAAAATCAACATTGAGAGGATCGTGAAAAAGACAAACGCGTGTACCTTTTTGATCAGGCAGATTAAAATGAATCACTATGAAACGGTCACTTTAATGGGAAGCTCTGCATGAAACTACTTACTAAAATATATAAGAAATGTACACAGGAAACTAGTTTTAAAATATGTAGATAAATAATCTTTTATTATGATTTTTTTTCCAATCAAGATTCATCTCAGCTGGTACGCTTTATCGAGGCAAACGCGTTTTTAACGCGCAATGAAAGCATTTAACGTGCAGTTTGCATACTTTCGGGCTGGTATAACAAAGTTGCGCCTTAAGGTATGCACGTTGAATAAAAAAAAGTATTAAATATTACATTACAAACGCTTTAGTTACGATTTAAATTAATACAATTCGAAATCAAATAACGTTGTCTAGCGCTACGATAGCTACTTTAGTGTGTTTACAGTATCAAAATTCTTCCTATTATCTGTATATATCATATCTCCCATCCAGGGAAGTGTAACAAAGTAGAGGGAAATTAATTGCAATTTTCCTCATCAAACCGTATTCCAAAATTTTACAGACGTCTGACTTCCGGACTCCATGCTAATGTCGTGGAGAGGAAAACTAACTTCGTGAAGTAAAGTTATTGTCAACTCTTCATCATTGCTGCACAAAGCAAACACACACACACACACACACACGGCCCGTACAAAACTTTCTTCTCAATTTCGGTCCCAGGAGAAGAGCTTCGATAATTGTGCCGAGTAAAATCAAAACGAGCGTTTTTTCCCTGTGCTCCTTTATTTTACACACAAACAAAAAAAAAAACACGGATGAGAAAGTTCTCGTGCCTGCAGGCCAGCAGTTTTTTTGTGTTTGTGTGGAAAACAACGAAAAAAAAAAACTCCAAAAACATATTCAATAGTTAGCAATTAGTCGGTGCCACCAGGACGGAGCAGTTTGGGTAGAGTTCCGGCACGTTCCGGCTTTGGGTGGGGCCGGGCGATGTGTTTGTGTTTCGGGGCGGTACCGACCGTAAGTATGGACGTTCCCACGTGTGATCGATGGCATGTGGCGTCGACTAACGAATCCTTATTGTGGCCCCGCCACTTGTTCCGAAAGTTTTGCTGACATTCGGTGCATTTTTCATTGCACCTTGTCTCGGGCGTATCGCTCTTGTGGCACATCGCAGCGCAGGTGGCGTGTGTCCGGGGTGAATAATGAAGCACGCGGGCGGGCAAAAGTTTAGGATAATTTTGCGTCACCTGCCTCGTATCGTGATACCAACAGCCAGGGCTGCCAGAAGGGCCAACGCCGAGCTTGTGTGTCTTTGCGTTCGAAGTGTTTGCATCGCTCTATCGCCATGTGACTAATGTTTGACCGACTGGCTTGGCGAAAAGAGAACCTCCCCCAGTCAAGTTCCAGTTCCAGGGCGGAGGTGGAAAGTTTCCGTTCCGTCATAATTATTTCACGCTGATAATATAATTTGCCAGCGCAGAGTGGAGCGGATGAAAAATTGTGCAATTATTCGCGCTTAATTAAAAACTCTTTTTGCGCGAGTTTTCTCTTTCGTTTTTTCTTCCCCACGTTTGATGACGTTCGATGGTGCAGGGAGGATTTTTTTTCCCTTTTTTTAAAAAGCGCACTGGAATCTGGTTCCTCACTCAAAAGGCCACGTGTCGCGTCAGGGACGCCATCTGGAACTGTTCCGCGGACAGAAGGTGCCAGTAGGGATGGTCCAGGATGCGGGAGACTTCGCGTTCCGTCGCGTCCAGCGAGCCGGCGGTCGTCTGCAGCCAGTCGTAGAACTCGTCGCTCCACTCGGGACACCGGGGCCAATCGCAGCCCAGTCGGACCTGCGCCCGGTTCACGTACAGGTGGCGCAGATTTTGGGCCGCCCGGGCAATCAACAGGATCGTCGCCGTTGAGATGCACTCCCGGATCATCTGCAAAGTGCATCGTAAGTTTCAGCCATTCCGGAGAATAAGGCTTAGAATCCACTCACCAGCGCGTTCAGCCCGGGACAGGAGCGTGCCAGCAGGACGAGCAGGCTGTCCGGGCGTTCCTGGAAGTCGCCGCCGGCCACCGGCACCGTCTCGGCCACCGTCGGCAGCTGCTCGTGCCCGTAAACGGTCAGCGTGTACTTGTAGGCGTCGACAGCCGCCACCAGCTGGTCCGAAGTAATCTGCGGGAGATTAGAGCACTTTGCATATAAGCGCACCGTGGTAAAAGCGAAACGCTGTTGCACGGTGGTATTGTGTCTCGACTGTCTCGCTTTTGTGTTGCGTTGTAATTTGAAGTTGAAAAACTCATACCGATAGAGCGCACGGAGCGTGTTTGTATGCATATGAATAAGAATAATCAACAAACTATCACCAAACTTAATTAACACGCTCGCCGCTCGCCTCGTACGGAACGCTTCCCGCTCTGTGCACACATGTAACATATTCGGCTTTTCGTAAGCCACGTCTGCGGCGTGCAGGATGGAAATAATATTTATCGCATTCGGACCGGGGTTTGCACACGGGTTGCTTGTTACTGTGACTGTTTACCTCTACCGTTTGTGTGTGTTGTTCCTATTGTTTGTTTGTTTGTTATCACGAGAGAATACTTTCAGAGCTCTGTTCCGGGTGGGGTATGCTTTTGTGGCGAATAATTGGTGTATGGAGAAGCCCAGTGCTTCAGGAAATAAATGAATGAACGAATTTAGAATTTAGAATAAATTTGATCATGCTGTAACGTTTTTTATTTTGTTATTAGTTCCATTCCACGACGTGTAAACGATTTGGAATGTTGTTATATTTGTGCAAGGAACATAATGTAGCTCCGAATGATATGGTTGTGCTGACTAATTCCGGTTGCAGAGGCTTGTCCCAAGGTCGGAAGAGCTGTTTTTTTTTATTTTATTTTTTCCGGTTTTTATAAAGCACACGAGGCCATTGCAAACACTTCAACCTGTTCGACCGATAAAACCGTTCACGAAATAAAATATAATACTATTTACAACACGTTGTTTCTACTCAAAACATGCTCAGAGGGTTGAAAAGGCATTAGTAATGTATTAATACAGCGTTTGTCATACGAACAGCATACTTTTAGGCTGATTTAGCGCATTTACGCCAAAAAGTATGCAATTGGCACTGCGCAAACGCTTTGTAAACCTTTTATACAAAATGCCAGTTAAAAATTATTTTCCATTAGCTGAAATTAAAATTGGATCGAAATATCCGATTTTGGCTTCCGTGGCATTGAACAGAATTTGCATCATGTTATGGTTCACATAAATGGCTGCAGCGTATGATGAAAATACAATAAAACCTCGCCGTTGGCAGATTCAGTAGAGTGCCCAAGAATCGTATCATATTTTTAAATATTATCTGGAAGCTTAGCTCTTTAAAATATCTTTTTTAAATTCTAAAGCAAAGCTTTCGTTGGTGTAATACGCATAGCATACATTTTGGCGCAAATTTGAAATAAGTATGCATTTTGTACGGAAAATTATTTATGAATGAATTATGAACGTTCGCATTATGCAGTGCTGATGAATGTTTTATTTGTCAATATAATACTGGACTGCATTTTCCGCAGAGGATTATAGACTGCAAAATGTGCCTGTTGGGAATGTTTCGAGTTGAAATTAAACCTATTTAATTGAAAAAAAAAAGAACGCGAAGCTATACAAGTTTCCCTGCCAGTCCATTGCCAGTTCCATAACGCACCGGTGGAGGTATGTAATGACACTTAGCAAAGAATTCGTAAGCAGGACTGCTTCGGAAAAGATGCATGCAAGATGAACAACGAGCAAACGGATTTGCATGCATAAAAGAAGAAAAAAGCCAGCTTTGCATTTGAACTCCCCGACAGCAAACTTTCCCGTAATGATATGCTTTTCATTATGATGCAAAACCGACCCGTTCTGTTGATGGAGTGCTGTTCAAGACGCTGACGAAGGGTCTACAAGCCGCGTGTTGCTAAAGTAAGTTCCATCGCCTACTTCGCCCGGCGCAACAGTCGCAAAACCGAGCAGAGAAACGGATGGCGCTGGTGCTTACCATTGTTTTCGGCGTCTGATAAATCATGCTGGCGACGGGCGCCTCGGGCTGCAGCAGGATCACCGCGTTGGTCGTCGACTCGACGCGCAGGTGGACCCGCAGCCGCGGGTTATCCCGGCGCACGACCAGCCAGGCCTTGGCCGAGCACGGGCTGATGGCGAGGGCGGGCGGCGTGTAGCGGTTCTGGAGCAGCGTCAGATGCTTCACCTTCGAGTCGGCCAACAGCGTCAGCACGTCGTCGTCGACGTTCTGCGGCGAGACGACCAGCACCTGGCGGAGGCGGCAACCGGCGAACGATGACAAGGGGTGATTAATCGTTTTCGGTTATTAAATATCTGTCGCGGGCGGACGGATGTCACACGTGCGCGTGTGTGTGCGTGTGCGTGTGTGCGTGTGAGTCAATAATAAGTTCCCGGTCGGGTGAGCCAATTGTCGCACACGGACACGAGCCGAGCCCGGTCCGGATGTACGACTACGCTCGGGTTACAAATTGAACGGTTATGCAAATTGGTTGTCGTCGCTTAATGCGCCTGCAAGTTAGGCACACCGCAGCACACGAAACGCTCGGCACCGTACGTTGAGGACCGTGTTGTCCTCGTTCTAATCCAGTGTCCTTGTTAAAGCGGGCGTGAAATTGATGATGAAACGTAGATAGTGTGCGTGTGTGTGTCTGTGAGTCGCTTTTACGCCGGACACACACACAAACACAATCATAAAGTAATGGAATTAGTCGCACAAAGGTTCGGAACGGTCGGTTTCAAGGTTCCCGGGGGTTCGGCACGATGAATCAGCACCGGATGAAAAACGATTCGTTGACGGTCACCGGAACCGTGCGGAGGATGGCACCGTGCCGGCCCGAAACCGTCATCACTCACCTGTAGATTGAGGAACAGGCCGATGTGCATGATGGGACAGTGGCAGGAGGTAACGTTGACGAGGCAGAGCCGGCGCAGCACGAGACAGCACGACTCGAGCACCTCGTCCAGCAGATGGTTCGCCTCGTACCGCTCCAGGATGAGGTCGACGAGCGAGAGCGACTGCAGGTCGGTCAGGCAGAACATGAGCCGCTTGAGGGCGGCCAGCAGCTGGCCGCCGGTGCCGAACAGCTTGATCGACTCCGGATCCTCGCTGAGCGCCATGTTGCACGGGAACAGGTAATTGAGCGAGCGGATCCGCTGGCCGCAGCCGGCCCACTCGCGCGGGCAACCGCTGGCCCGCGCGTTCTGCTCCATCGCCCACGAGATGAGCGACATGAACTGGAACATGTTGTTGAAGCTGACCTGCGGCCGAAAGTCGAGCCCGCGTATGAGGTGGCCGATCGACAGCAGGCAGCTCTGCAGCCGGGAGTGGTCGAGCACGGGCTGCCAGCCGGAGTAGTAGTTGTACCGCATCCGGCCGAGCGTCGCATCCTCCACGAGGAAGTTGGACCACACGCGCGGCAGATAGAACGCCCGGTACCACCCATAGCAGGTCTGCCGTGTGTTCGTGTGAGAGAGAGAGAGAGAGAGAGAGAGAGAACGTGTGCTCAATTAATCAATCGGTCGCACAAACCCAGCCTGTTCCGTGCGGAAGCAGGACACGCTAGGTGATCATTGTTATCATTGCATCAACATCATCATCATCCGGGATGGGATTATCGTCCTACCAGGCTCGCGTAGTACCGCTCCTTGATGGTGAGATGGGCGAAGATGCGCTCGAGTATATGATCCGGTAAATTACTCCACTGCGTCCAGCCGGTGGCGGTCTGGTCGTCGCTTTTCGTACCGTTCTCGCCGCCCGCACGCCCCACCTCACCCTCGAACGGTTCGTCCTCGTCCACCTCGATGTAGCACGCTGCACGGGAAAGCGGGAAGCCAAAAAAGAAAAGCGAATAAAATATTTATAATTCCAATTCGAGCTGGAGTTGAGAGCGTACCGCTTTGCCACGGCGAACGGCGAGCGAAGTGAAATAAATTGAGAATAAATTTGAAATAAAGACGGCTATCCTGGCGTTCCTGTTGCTGCCCGCACTGGGTTTCTTTTCTGCGCGTGCCTGCAGGTGCGATACAGGTGGAGCGTTTTTTTGCGGTTCCGCGCTGGCACAGTAGCGCAATTTAGTGAGCAGGAGGATGATTTGTTTTAACGAAATATGGCTTGCATTCAAATTGGATTTTGCACAGCGAATTTATTACAAATGGTCTGGAAGAACTAGTTATAATCAATACGAATGCTTGAGAAATACCTTCAATCGTGAGGCTCATTACTTATGGATTTAAAGTTGGCGTTTTGATTTGTTTTATTCGTGAGTTAACTGGAACTATAAAGGGTTCGAACTGAATCTACATTATTTCAATTGTGAAAATTTTCTATTGATAATAGTCAACGCTAACAGCCAAATCAGGAGTCAAACTTTTGCAACTTTAAGCTTCGATAACTCGAGAACGATTAGAGATATTGACAAACGGTATTCACCCAAAGTCATTTCATGGAATTTGGGATAAAAAAACCTATATTTTTTAAGGTTTAAAGGTTTAAGTTTTTTTAAGGTTTAAGGTTCAACGGATTATAAAACTCGAACAGTTAACGTACATCTTTCAAAAATTTCAATCTAAATTGGTTAATAATTGCCAAAAATAATTGTCAATTGATGCCTCGATTTGTACCAAAGTAGTATTCGGTACATTTGACCGTAGGTGTTAACTCACGTTTTTAACGAGTTTTGTATAAATAATATGCTCCAGTTTCGCAAACTGTGAGCTGTGATTGATTGCGCAAGTATTCCCGGTGGTGTTTTTTTTAACATGATGGTTTCCACGCATCGGGCAACCACACTAATACTATCGTAACACACATCATACAACACGGCTATTCTATTTAACCGGTCCGGATAGCGATTAGAACTCTCAAGTATAAACAGGGATCTAGACTAGATTTTAATTTGAATTTTAGGTTTGTGATTAGATTGTTATTTCTATACACCAGTTATTATGTATGACAATATTTATTTTTATAAAATGTTTTTAATTGAATAGTATTGTTTTCAATTAACCTAAAATTGGGAAAATATTTTCATTTTTATTAAAATGCTATTTAATAATAATATTGATATTTTTTTTTTCAAAATTTTGACCGGAACGTTGCTATAGTACTCAATTTGACACATTTGACAGTCTTGGGTTCGGAATTTAACGAAAACGAGTAGACTTTAATAATAATTGGGACATGTTAGTTGGGAAAAGTGGGAAATATATTTTTCTCTAATCAGATCCAGCCTGTTGTCTCTCCTAATTTAACCACCACAACCCTCCAAAGGATAAACAACAAATTATACTGTTTTTTCAGAGGATAATCTAATAATTATTAAAATTACCGAATTACTACATAGTAATTACTACGATTTAGAACTTGCAACAGTTTAGAACTTGCTTCTCAATCGATGTTATAGGGAAAAAATCCCTATGAATCCAGACTAGAATGAGAAAATGGAAAAAAAACTATCGATAGCTTTTCATTAAAATGACCCATAGTGAGAAGAGATCCGCCAGCTTCATACGTATCTGCGATGCCCAGAACAGAAGCGGCTCCTCTTGAAACGCATCAGAAACGGATTCATTCGGCAGTCGGGATGGAAGGTACGTTCTTATTGCTTCACAGTCCAGAATTATGAGCCCTCGGCTGGATTGCAAAGTAAATTACTACAAAATACTACCGACAGCCGGGAGGGCCGCAAAGAGAAAAAGACGCAAAACTAGACCGGAAACAATCTCATCAATCTCTGCGATAGAAAAGTTGAGCTCGTTGCGTGTGGGTGGAATCTGTGCACCACATTGTTACCTTGGAAACGGGGTTCCATGTAGAGGTATCGTGTTGCCCTCCCTTAAATACCTCGGCCACAAGGAGTGGCACACGAGCCGATGGGATGAATAATTGAAATGTAACGCTTAAGTGAGCCCGGATCGGATGCCGAGAGTGGCGCTCCTTTCATTAAAGAGTAATCAATGTGCGTAGTGCATAGATCCACCCGTAAACAAAGCTCCAGTCTAGCGAGTAAAGGCTTTAAGTGTCTAACTTCCTTGCCAGCTCCTTCGCACGGCACGGCAGCTTCCTTAAAGGCGGCTTAAAGTGGCAGCGAGTTTGTCGCGTGCGTCCTACACCCTTTCGGCAATCTTTTTTACGATTTTAACAACCCCATATCTTTGCCGCAGCAGCGCAAATGAGAGCAGCGCAAATATGCCTTACGGTACACCTTGAACGCGCTCCGTATCCGGTAAAAGTCCCGGCTACGGTTGAAATCTGCGTCACGCGGGACCGGTTGGGCTCAAGCTTTTTTGTGGAAAACCGTGGTAATTTTTGTGAAAACTCATAACGATTCCGGGGCCACCCCTTTTTCGGCCCGGCTGCCGTGAAGATTATGACAATCGCTTCCAGCAGCAGGTGATCTTCCGGTGCCTGCCGCAGCAGCCAGGTGAGATTCGCGGGCATCGTTAACATTCGGATTTATGGGCCACGAAACTTATTAAATGAGCTTCTTATGACTTTTCCCCGAGATGCCGCGATGGGCAGATGGAGTGGAGTGAGGGGAGGGAGGGTGAACACGCGGCTGAAACACTCCATTTACCTCCCCCCCCCTCCCCCAGCGTGCTCCCATTGTTCCGGAGCAGGGGGCGAAAACACAAAATCGCATTGTTTCGCCCCTTTTTTCTCTCCCAGCGCGGTAGGTTTTCCGGGCAAGAACGGCACGGCTTAAATTATTTAAAATCCTCCATTCGGGCCGGCGTAATTCCGAAGCTTGTGCATAATTTATGGCGCGCCTTCCCAGGGACGCAAGGGCGGCTTCCCATCGAAGGACTCGCAGTGAGTGGCTTTCTCGTGTGCGCGGGTTTTGATTGTGAGTGAAGTGATGCCGTGTGGCAAGATTTAATGGCGTGTGGTAGCGAATATTTATGATCGCGTAGGGTTTTTTTTCCTGTCTCTATCTCCCTCTCTCTTTCGCTCTCTTCGGCGCTTTTCGTCCCACTTTTGGGTGGAAGCGAATGGAATAAAGTTATAACCCCCCTCGGTGAGTGTTTCTGCCTCGTGATCTTGTGGGGAACATTATCGGGAAGCGGTTCGTTCGGGAACGACTTGTTCCAGCTCCGATCTGAAGTCGTTTCCGTAGGTCGGGCCTCCGTTAAAAATGGAGGCCAAGCCGGGCTCCGCCGGGAAATGGGACACCGGGAATGACCACGGCCAGGAGCGAATGGGGTCCCTCGTTCGCAAAAGGCAAGCGCCAGCACGAATCGAGCAAGCAATTATGCACAATTATTCGCTCGTAATACACAACCCACAACATCCCGGTCGGAGCGTTCCGAGTAGATTAAGAGAACCGCGGCCCACCTCCCCCCAGGACACATCCGGCCCGGGATGTGTATCAAGATTTATTCGCCCTTCCTGTCGGCGGGATTTACGACGATGTGGGTCGCTCCCGTCCCACCAAAATGGTGGATAATTTCCTCCACGGTTTGCTCTATTTATTGCACCCGCGAGAATGGCGACCGCCATCCCCACCCAACATCCCACGCAACGGGCGGCTCCCAATGGCGGTAATTTAGGCGGCACTATGCCATTTCGGTGCTGGAGCTGGTACACCGTCGAAGGTGTAGCGTCGAAGCGGTGAAAGTTTGGCTGTGCCTTCAATTAAGGTAAAACGTGCCCTCCGGAGAAGAAACATCACCGGGCGCTGGGAAGGCTGGGATTGCAGGAGGGTTTTACACGGCACGCCGTGCCGTTACAGCGTGCGTGAGCATTTGGAGCGAAATTTCTGCTACGCTTCGCCTGGATTCGTCGGTGGATGCGGTGCATCGGTGTAAATTGAATTTATCACTCGCGGTAATGATTGAATTCATTCGACGTTTTTCGGGTGTGTGTGATGAGTGTCGCTGATGTAATGAGTAGAGCTTCTTCGATCGCACATTCACACACACACACACACACACACACACACACACACACACACCTCACTAATGACGCCGTGTGATGTGGGTTTGAAAACACCAGGTGATATTACTGTGAGATGTATTTAACGAAAGGAACTTCAACCGGATTCGTAAATATTCCACTTTCTCGTGTCGTGTTTTCTTAATAAGTTTGACTTTAGGAATTTAGGTAAGATCTTGTTTAGCTTAAAGAGTTCATATTTAGAAATATTTAAATATTTAAAATTTAATTTAATTATTTAAAGGAATATTTAAAAGAATATAAGCACAAGTGTGGTATATACGACGAATACGACAATTTCTGAAATATGATAAATAGTTTCAAACTCACTCATTTACTCAGTTTTATATGAAGGTTTTATATGAACACCACACATAACAAGAGTTTCAAAAATAATAACAAAAAGAGAATAGAAGAGAATAAATATAAAGAGTATGAGAAAGCTCTTTAAGAAGGTAATTCAGGAAATAATGCACTCTCTCTTGAACATAATCTTGTTTGTTTGAATTAAAGCGAAAATAATTAGCAAAACATAAATATACAGAATTAAGTCTATCTGATTGTATTGTCTTTAAAATAACTGCATTGCTTCTAAAATATCAAAAAGAATCTATCAATAGAATTGAGCTAAACAATTTGTCGTAGGAATATCAATTTGATTTTGCTATAAATGAATAAATAATAACAATTTTTTTTTGGGGAAGTTGTTGCTGTAATAACTTTCTACAATGAACAAGAATAGAAATTACATTAAATTACAGAATAGAAATATTTTAAAAAAATCCGGCTAGGCTGAACCATCCATGTGTAAATACAGTGGTTGTTCAGTAAGTTGCATACTTTCGGGCTGATTTGGTAAAATTTCCCCACGGGGTACGCAATGTGAATTTATTAAAGCTTTATTACCGCTTTATTTACCCGTTTCAGAAAAGTGTGCGGTATAGCTAACTGATGATGTATTCAATTATTCAGCAGCATAGATGCGCCTTATAAAAACACAGGACCTTTTCCCTTTAGTGAGATAACAGAAACACATTAAGGTGCTGCTTTAGAATAAGTTTCATGAAACAAACGACGACAAGTTTTACGAGTGCTCTAACATTTGTCGGCCGACAAGCTGTCAAACAAAATTAGATCGCTTTTACACCCGGGGGAAACAAAAATATCCGTTTAATAGAGATTTACCGTACCGTACAGGCACTTAATGTTAATACAAAACTATTTTATGGAAATCTACAGCAAATTCTTACATTTTTACAACAATTGTACCCAACATTCATCATTAGATAATATTCACAACCAAGGTTCAACTTGAAAGGTGTGTCACATGCATGTTTTTTTACCAAGATTGATAGCGCCAAGGTGTGTCAACGACAAATACAACCAGATTTGTTTGACGACAAAAGTTCGTCGATGTTTGACAGACTTTTCTAGAGCACCTCCATACAGAGTCATACGTTTGTTCTTGTCGTTTGTATCATCAGACTTATTCTAGAGCAGCCCCTAAGTGGAGCATGCTTAAAACAAAACGCTTAAACTCCATTACTTATGAAATGTCGCTAGGACGATTATGTTAAGTAAGGTTTGATCAGTAAAAATTAAATGTAAAAATAAAAACAATTGCAAATGTAACTACACTGATTGTATTAATTTAAAAAATACTTTTGAGATAAAATAACCACGTGACACCGTAATTTCTTTGCGTACTTCTGCTGCGATGTCCTGTAATCTGTTAAGAATATGGTTGAAACCCAAATGCAAACAGATTTGTCACTGAGTCAAGCTCAATTACCAATAACCCTTTACATGACAACTGCTAATCTACTGACTGGCTTGCACCTCGTACATCATGTAACGGCTTCACACATCGAAAACCAAATGTGTGTGTTTTTCCACCACATCGAGAAAAAAAACTTCCCGGAACCCGGAACGTTTCCACACAACTACACGATCGATCGCTCAGCAAAAAAAAAACCCACCGCCGACAGGTTTGGGATTTATTTTGCTTTCTGTTCTAAATTTTCCGGCTTCGCTTTTCACGGCCACCATGGCACACGCTTCCTGCGGCTGTGTAGCACAGCTGAGCCGAGCTGACAAAAAACACACACTCACACGAATGCGCACGAATTTTGCTTTCCATTTTGTTCACCCGCTTTGACCGGCTGCATCTCTACACGGTGGCGTGGCGGTGGGTTTAAAAATACATCAAGCAACGCAATACACCGACACACACTCGACACTAGGTACCCCGTCCGAAAATGGCGAAAATTGCGAAATCGCCGCTAGCAGGCCTCAGATGACGCGTGTAAAGGGTGGTAAAATTGTGTAACTCGCTGCTCGCCTCACGCGGTTCGAGGCGAGAGCGCGGTTCCAGCACACAGTTTGGGCACAGTTCCACACGATCGTACTACCTCTATCATCTCCGTCCAGCTTCCAGCCGGCGTTCACCGCTTTGGTCATCGTGAGGGCAACAACACTGCTGTGGTATGCCGATGGGAAACATCAACTGGCAACACGATGCTGTGAATTTGGCGAACCAATTGTTTGTCGTTTGCGAAGCGTTCGTGCGCGATCTTCGACGGGTTGGAGCTCGCGATCGACTGAGCTCGTTCGGCGAATCGGAAGGATGAGTTTTCGCGCAGCCGGACGGAAGAAGTGTTCATCGATTCTTGACCATCGCGGCAGCCGGGACGGTTGTGCTGGTCAGGGAGGAAAGGTGCGTTTGTCGGTGGTGCGCAGACTATGGGAAAGGAACGATAAAGATGGTTGGAAGATTTTGGCATTGAGCCAAGATTTGATTTTACATCTGAATTTAATTTAAAATTCTAGTCGTATTCATCATCTACAGTGCAGTTCGTAGCAGTAGCGTCACTACTTTTTTTGTTTGACTACTTGATATTATTGAAAAGAACACGATGGTGAAGCAACATTAAGATTTTCACGATATTTGACAGTTTGTGTCTTCATTGTCCACAGTTAAAGAAATTGTTATTATTGGATTAAAAAATAATGTGTAAAGATCAATTCTAAGCTATCTCCAATAACCGAGCTGTGCTGACATCTTCCGTGTATGTTTTCATAACTAATATTGCTGAATTGACTTAAAAAAGGAAATTAAAAAGTACTTAAGTAAAGAAAAAAATATGGTGTTGGTTTATCACTCCAAATGATTCATGTGAAAATTGTGTACTATTTCGTTTCAAATTTGTTTTAAATTGTGTATTACAAAAAAAGTAAAGTTTCACGTTACGACCCTGCTGAATCAAATCAAGCCATCTTCTAGGTGGTGGTGATTTGTTATGCCAGAGAAAACCACCTTGCGCAGAAGACTCCCCGCGCTCGGTTCATCGCAGCAAACGTTCAAAACAAACCCGTTCATCATAAGCTCGTCGGCTGTGCGCATGCGCCCCTCGGAGCATGCTGTTTACCCTGAGCAAATGAACCACGTTTGACGATCATTAGCATTAACGAATTCATCCGGATGGATGTCGCATAGATCAAACGTTGCCTTTGTTTGGAAGTGTGGATGTTTTTCCAGGTGAGTTATGGAGCGAAAAACACCCGTATGTACGTTTGCAGTAGCAGTACCAGTAGGTGATGTTTTATTCCAACGATGTCAGTTTTGCTTTCCATCGGTTTTGGTGTTACGGAGTGCAGTAGGTGACGCCCGGTGTCATGCTCTTGATCCACGTCAGGTGGGACGTAACGCGGCTGCTCACGGACGGTTTCGTGGATGCGCACGACACACCGTAGTTGACGACACCGACCAGATAGACGTACCCACTGGACGTTAGGAAGAGCGGACCACCGGAGTCATACTGACACGTGTCCCTACCGGCCGTGTACGTACAGATGTGCGAGTCTAGGACGTTGGGCAGCTGCGACTGGCAGGACTGTTGCGTGATCACGTTAAGCGATACCTTTCGCAGCACGTTCGAGGTTGGCGCGCCAAAGTCCATCGTACCCCAGCCGGTCGCTTCGACGACGGAACCGGCGAAGTTGGACGTCGAATAGCGGAACGGCAAACAGGCCGGTCCGACACCGGCGTTGAAGATGATCCGGTCCACCGTACGCACGATCGAGATATCGTTACGCGACGGGCTGGCCACGTACGAGGGATGGTTGGTGTAGGAGGCGAGTAGCATCAACTTGGAGTAGCTGGTATCAGTGCCGACGCTCAGATTGTGATCACCGACAAGCAGCCCTATCGCGGAGATACTACGCCCGGTCATGCAGTGAGCGGCGCTGATGGAGTGATAGTCGGAGACTGGTGGAAGACAGACCGGGGGTTTACGTTACAGGATGAAGATATTAGAGCGACCGTGAACTTACTGATCGTTGCTCCACAGAACACCGCCTTCGACTTGGAATCGACCAAACCGGCCATCATGGGAAACTCGTTGACGAGTGTCGGCACACCGTTCACGATCTTGGACGTCCGGCGGAGTCCACAGCTACACTTCGGCGCTTGTGCCACCACCTGACAGCGGAACCGTCCCCCGGTGGAGGTGGTGGGCGATCGCAGCGCAAAGACGGCCTGATTTCCCGTCGATTGCAGCGTGAAGGTGCTCGTCCCGCAATACTTTTTCGCGTACAGCAGCGTGGGATCATTCTGGAGTGAGATCTCCAGACGGTCGGCGGTACATCCGGTTGACTGTAACGATAGGGAGAAAATTAGTCAAACATCGATCAGACACCGAACAAGCGGGCCCATTCACCGTCGCCAGATACATGTCGTAGCAGTTGACGTAGAGCGTGTTGCCGGCCGGTGCCGTCAGCTGCCAGCGACAGTTCGTGCCCTTCGCATAGTAGTTCGGAAAGTTCGGTGTCTCCACGTAGTACACCTCGCCGGCGACGAGCGTCTTCTGGCGGTCACATCCGGTGAACTGGGCAGTGGTAGGCACGGACGTTAAGGCCAGAAGCCCGACAGCGATAAGAACGGTACTTCCGCACATCGCGAAACGATAGAACGGACTGAGCGGTAGCGCTTATCGCAACCCGAAAGTTGCGTGTTATTGCCAGAGAAGAGGCACGGGTTTGTCGCGATAAGCGAAGACAAGATAGATTATTATCTTACCAGGTTGTCTTCTCTCTTCTTCCCATCCGATCGATCTGTACGTGCATGCGATAGGGCGATAGCAAACAATCGTACATTTTGTAACTTTGGAAACACATGTTTTTTTCGGAACCAGCCCGAACTGGCTCACTGGCGGCTGCGTTATCAAAACACTGACCTTTGGATCAAATGTCGGTCAGGGGCTGGCGTCCGCACATCCGGAAGATGTTGTTGTTTAGATGTTGCGGAGCATGTTTTTGTCCTCTCCAAGCCAATTGTTGTTATCACTTTCTACGTGCGTGAAAGTCTAGCGTTACTCCAGAATTGGCAGGCGTGAATGAGGCTGGCTGTAGTACACCGACGACAATAGTCTTTTTTCAAAATCCATTTCGCCCAACACTGCATAACAACGCTTCGCTCAATCGTTCGCTGACGATTGTTTGAACAGTTGCTTTCCACCGTGCCTCGCCTCCGAACCCAATACGTACCAAACATGTACGGAGATGATCGAACCGTTTTGCGATTGCGTTACGTTCGGGCTTTATAATGCCAATACTTTCCCCGCCGAACGGGTAGTTTAGTGACGATCGCATGGGATAGTAAACGACACGGCAGAGAGTGGACTTGTGTGACTTGTGTGGAGACACTGCAACATGGCGTACAGATTTAGTTGGACTGGTGGAGTGATCCTGCTGGCGTTGGTCGGGATCGTCGCGGGTCAGTATGGGACGTGTGACTACACGTACACCTATACCAGCGGGCAGACGAGCTACATAGAGTCGCCGAATTTTCCCAACTACTACACGCCCGGCACCAAGTGTCGGTACACGGTGAACGCACCGGTTGGGCACACGCTATACGCGCAGTGCTACGATATGTACCTGCCGTCCAGTACCGGGTGCTACTACGACAAGTTGGCGATATCGCGGAGCGGTGATCCGTTGTTGGCCGATGCCCAGGTACGCTGCGGGACGACGACGTTCAATGTGGAGAGCGTGTACAACAAGCTGGTGGTGGCTTTGCTGGGAAGTACCAGCACCACCGGCGGACGGTTCCGGTGTCAAATCACGGCCCTGAAGCTTGCCTGTGACTGCGGACGACGGAAGACGGTAGGTGAAAGCTAAGGATCGGCAGAGGTGTTATCTGATTCCTCTTAATTCTCTGGGATTGTAGCCTACAATTGTTGGTGGCTATCCAACCCAAACCAACGAGTTCCCGATGATGGCGGCTATTGTAAATACAACTTCCAAGGCACTGTTCTGCGGATCTTCGATCGGTAAGTAAGCCTCGTGTTGTCGAGCTATGACAAGACTACTCATGTATTCTCTCTCTCTCTCTCTTTCTCATGTAGTTACCGATCGGCACGTGCTTACAGCAGCGCACTGCTTGCTTGACGCAAAAGTGGACGATGTTGGCGTGCTAGTGGGCGATCAGAACGTCAAAATTGGAACGGACACGCCCTACTCGCAGGTGTACCGTGCGGGCATGTTCCACGTGCATCCTAGCTACGACAAGCTGGCGAAAACGAACGACATTGCGTTGGTGCGCACGATCGTCACGATCGTGTTCAATACCGGCGTTGGCCGAGTCTGTCTACCGTTCCGCTACAGAACGGCCAGCTTCGATGGAGTGCGGCTCAGTGCGCTCGGCTGGGGTACGATCGATTTCGGAGCGCCGCAGTCGGACGTGCTGCTGCAGACAACGCTGGCCGGCGTACCGTCGGCTACCTGCTCGACGCAGCTCAAACGTACGATTCTCTCGACGCAGCTGTGCACGTTCGCGGCCGGGAACGACACGTGCCAGAATGATTCCGGCGGCCCGCTGTACTACACCGACCCGAACAGCCAGCTGGTGTACGATATCGGTGTGGTGGGCTTCGGAGTGGCCTGTGCGTCGAGCTTTCCGAGCGTAAACTCTAGGGTTACCGCATACCTGGACTGGATCAACTCCACCACCGGGTACACCTTCTGCGAGACGTAGTTTGCTGTATGCAGGGAGCCATTGCTCAAGAGTTGTAGATGCGTGCCAGGCTGCCCCAGTTGGGGTGAGAACGTTACATTCAAGGTTACGCGAAAGACTATATAGGTAGCCATACGAGCAGCTTGTCGGTGGGTGTTTCTGTGGAATGTGACATAAGGCAGAGGAGGCAAGTTTGTTTACAGAACTTCCAGCTGTTTCAACGAATCTGATTTAGCTGCTACACACTTTTCTTTTACTCTGTATGTTTGGTTTTGTGGTTAGAAAAAATACATTATTTACTCTTTACAATAGTTTCTTCAATGCAGTCTGAGATGTATGCTTCTACAGATAAATATCAGCTTTACTAAACGCAAAACTGATGCGGCTCTTTCAATTGGGAACCTCAATCTGTAACTTTGCCTGTGTTTCTGTTCAGGGTAATGTTTGAAATCGTTATCGGCTGTCAGGGCGGCCATGTCGTTATCAGGGCAACTGCAGTTGCAACTATGTCGATAGTTCATTAATTAAACTCGAGTTAACGCTCCAGAGAATGCGAGACAAATGAATAGTCTGGATGTGTGAAGTGTATTTATATCTGGAATTATTAGAGCACACATAACGATGCTCAGTTTTGTTGGTCGAGAGCATTGCAGCCTTTTAGACAGATATACCAATGTTATGCCAACGTTCTTGCAACATTCTTTCATTAACACCCAACCTAAATCGAAGTTACGCAATGTTCCAATCCAACAGGTTTCTCATCTCTGCTACCGATTTACACATTCGATCGAACTTTTCTAATCATGTACGGGATGTGGTTAGCAGTGTCCTGTGCTTTCCGGTGACACTTGTGCAACCTGCACCCAATTTCAAGGAAATACATGACGTCTACGTTGGCATTTCGCCGGCATCGTTCGTTTAAAGTGTCGAAAGCAGTGGCCCTCCGATGGCGTGCGCTACACCACTGGTAACGAGCCCGACCCGTGCGGATGGAGTGACGACGGTAAGTGAGCTTGAAAAATCGATCCCCAGCTCACCGGCTCGTTTTCGCTTAATGATATGAAAAACCGAGCCATTTTACTACGTAATGACTTTTCGAAGCAATGGTCACTGTCAATGAACTGTGTATAATTAATCTAGCATTTATGTTAGCTCCCAGCTCGGTGCCGGAGCAGATGCGGGTGCCGTGAACGTGGACGTTCGATGGTTTGGCCAGGGCAAAAGTTGAACTCCGGTCGCCAGCACGGGAGCACCGAGCACCGAGATTGGTGCACCGAGCTGCTCAGTGCTTTTGTCTGGTTAGTTGTGGATTTAATTATTTATATCGAGAGCCAGGGCTGGAGAGGAACCAGGGCACACAATCTGCATCGAAACTTGCTCCACTCGTTTGAACTGTCATCTTGTGCGGGCGGGCAGAATTGGCTTCGGATGACCCGCGCCAGCACCGTGACTCCTGCGCCTCCGGGCGTGAGCTTTCCGGGCGTTTTATGTTTTTGAAATTCGATGATAAAACCTGACACTTTTACCGACCCGGGACGTCTGGAGCGGGTTTTTGTGAAAGTTCGTTCCCCAGGGGAAGGTGGAAGTTCCAGGTCCCGCATGACCCGACGCGGGACCCCGGTGCAAGAACTGAGTTTGTTCGGAAC
The DNA here is from genome assembly GCA_000349145.1 of Anopheles dirus. Lineage (NCBI taxonomy): Eukaryota > Metazoa > Arthropoda > Insecta > Diptera > Culicidae > Anopheles > Anopheles dirus. Next base: position 4,796,567 of record KB672802.1, on the reverse strand, counting down.
TTACACAGCGTCGCCGTTCGGGCGACATCGCAGTGCTCCGTTGTCGTAGATCTTGGCGTGGAGTGTCGGGCGTCCGGTGTAAGGGGCGGGAGTAATAAAACAAGGAAATGTTTAATTTTGTTTCAATTTAGCACCACGCTGCACTCCGGGTGTCTCTCAATTGGCCGAATCAATGCCAAACTTCTTGAGTGCACCGAGCGCAGCGAGGGAATACTAAACTGTGCCAGTGCACGGCGACGGTCGATAAGAAAGTTGTGCCCCCGGGACCTCGAGACAGGACACCGAGGCGGATGGGACGGTTTAAATGTCGCTCGCTATAAATCCGAAACCAACAGGAAACGATAATCTCACCGCGAGATGAAACGAAGCTTTAATGGTGGAGCTCTCGGTCTGAACTCTCACTTCTTCGAACTCTTCGAGACGTTTCGAGTGTGGCTTGCGTCCAAAATTAGTTAGGCTTGCGTCTCTCACTAAGCGTGGTGCACATGTCGGTGCGCCTAAAAAGTATGCAACCCGCACACAAACCGCTAGGAAGAAGCTGTTCCCATGGCAAGCTGATTCAATCGAGCGGTTGGAATTTAACATCCGCACCACCGAGAACGGCGTGCCGATCGCTGGACGGCCGTCGCTTACAAATAGTGCGATGTTTAGCGGTCAGAATGACAGGTTAATTGGTATAATAACATGAATTCGTAACAGCTGTGCGCCGCCACCACCACCGGCTGGCGAGGTGGGAATAAATTTTAATTGACATCCTTACCCAGTTTCCGCGCCTGCCTCGTTATGTCCGGGGGTGCCGGACACGGTTGACTTTTGCTCCCGTGCACCGAGGTCAGCTGCTGTTGCATGTCTTGAGGCTGAACTGTTGGGGGAGGAGCGAGTCACCGAACCACAGCCATGTTCCCCGGGAGACAGATGTCTGTCGGTGCACTGTTTGGAAGGGCGTTCGTTAGGGGTTTGGCCCCGGTATCGATTCCTGGTTTTGTGGTAAGCTGACGAGTGAGTCTTGTTTAGCTGCGGCTGCTGCTGCTGCTGCTCCTAGCTGACACGATGGGTTAGCTCCGTTCTCCCGCTTCGAATCTCTCCAGTGCCGGAAACCATATCGAATCATGGTGGTTAGCACGCGGCTACCGGAAACGGAAAGACAAAGAGTTGCGTGCCGGCGAAAAAGAGAAGAGGTGGTAGCCGTTGCTAATGGACGTGTTAAGCTCGTCAAGCCTGACAACGCTTTCGACGCCTACTTCGGTTGCCCGCTTGGGTGTATCGACACATTGACACCGGGCCTGCAGGCATTCGCCGACGCGCTCCCGGTCGGGCGCGTTTGACGAGAAAACAACCCTTCATTCCTCGAAGGGCAATCACTTTTGCATTACACGGCTCGGGTTTTTATGAGTTGTTTGCGGCGTGATTGACGCGAGGGTGTCTTGTGCGAAAATGGAATTGTTTGTGCGACGGGCTGCAATTGAGTCGTTCATTGTTAGGGGGTGTTTGGTGCAGTGGTTTTCATTTCGCGTGCCCGCAATTTGCGCAAGCAAAGTGGAGGTGTGATTTAAGTTTTTTAAAGTATTTCTTTGTTAATGGGGGAAGTTAGCAAGAGTTTCTAGGTATTAGTCTCAAGTTACAATTGAATTTCGAAATTAGATATTCGATGTTAACAAAATTACTATTGCAATGCGGGATATTATTGCTGGTTTTTTCCTTCAACTGTCGATTTACGCCGCAAAGTATGCCATGCGCATAACTTATTGTGATATTGTACCTATTATTAACACCTGCCTGAATATTTCAATTTGATTGCCATAATGCAAACAAAGCATTTGGTTTGCTGTTGGAATGAATTTTACTGCGCGAAATCTGTCGATTTGATCTCGAAAATATTCTATAAAAATGTGTTTTTCACCGTTGGAAAAATCTTGTAAGATGTGTCAAAGGGGTGGAGAAATCGTGGAATAAAGTACTCCACGAAATAAAATTACATTAAATCATATAAAAATACAACTAAAATGCCATATTTCCTTGTGTGTTCAGAGTGTTTTTAAGGGTGTTGCGCATATTACTTACACGAGAAATTTACTCCGTATGTTTTCACCGCAAATACGAAAAAGCATTTCTGCACTATCAAAGAAGAATCCCTCAAACAAAAAGACAACAACGAACAACCCGTTTAATCGCACAATTTCAGCATCAAATTCGTTTCTGCTTCATTTATATACGGTTTTTAGAGATATGATGTTAACGCGATGCGTCAATCACACTGATGAGCGTTTATGTATTTGAACAATAAATCTGATACTGTTTCCTCTATTTCAGCCATGTGATTTGTGCGATGTGACATTTCCGAAGCTAAAAAGTTCCGAAGCTAAAAAGTTGTGGACCCAGGAGGATAGGGAGAATCATGGGGATCCGAAGAAAAAGAGAAATGCGCCTGCAAGTATGCAAATCCACTAGATAGATTTGATAAGTATCAGTCCAGGTACAGCATTAAGCAGGGAAAATCTAGATTTAGACTAGAATGTATTAATTTTAAGTTATCTTATAATGTAAACCTGTAAATTAGATAAGACAAATAAAACAGTAATATTTTCATTATACAAAAAAAAAATCCCAAGAGTCGAATGGGTTTCATAATTTTTGGTCGACTGTCAATTTTGGTTGGATAATGTTTTCTATCCAATCATTCAACAACGTTTTTCAACGTTGTATATCTTTGCTATACAACCAAATCGAGTAAGAAATTACGTCGAGGGACAGCAGCAATGTACATCTGTATTTAATACTGCAGCTGCTCGTTTGTGTCGAAAATTTGAAAGCCAGCCGCACGTCAAGCTAATATTTACACACTACTCGCAACCGCCTGTATATATGCAACCCTCACAACAAGTTTTGATCCCACATCACGTCCAACTAACACATTTGTTGAGACTAAACACATTTACTGTAGGAACTGCATGAGTAAAGCGTCTAAAGTTCAAATCGTATTTATCAAACTCGACCCAACAAATAGAAAATTGGTACTAAATTAATGTTTTGTAAATACTTGCTGAACGCATTATTTACTCCTCTGCGATAAAGCTTCTCCCTTATCGTACTGTGTGCTGGAAGTGGAGGTCGGCCGTACCGAAAAGACCATTAAATGATTTTAATTGCCTTAAAATGTCTGCCATCATGCTACGACTGTAAGCGAGGGGTAGCGTAATACCTGGTTAGTTGGAATGTCCCTTCGAGCAGGCTTCATATTCATAGCGACGCAGCAGCAGCGCGGGCAGTTCAGAAAACGCTACCATTAAGCCTGTCCGGTCCACCGGGTGCACCTCGATCACCATTTGGCGTGTTCGGTGGTGGTGGTGGTCGCTATTAATAAAACAATGCAACCCTCCGTATGTGCCCAGGGGGAGAAAAAAGCAAACGGCACTAATCAGATCGAATGCGCCGCGGAAAGGCAATCAGCATCGAGTGAAGCACCTAATGGGCAGCGCACTTTTCCTCCCGCCCCGAAAAGCCATGCGGAAGGCATGTGAGGGGTGAATTGTAAATAAAATAACCGTTTTCGGCGCGACTATCATATCCGATGTGCCTGCTTTTCGCCGACCGGGGCTCACTGAGGCACGCATCAGCGTGCGGGGCCGGAGAGTTTAAGCATGTTTTTCAGTTTGGTGCCATAATTAAACTCACTAAAATGAGCCCGGGAGCTGATTAACATAGTTCATTACGGGTGACTAGGTGAGTTATTTAAATGAATTACCACTGTGGGCTCGGGCCGCTGAAGTCCACCACCACCACCACCGGCACGGTCCGTTTTTTGGTGGCGGGAGCGGTTTAAAACCGCATAATTTATGACGGTAATAGGCAAAACTCAGCGGGTGGAGTTGTTCGTTCATTTTTTGTGTGTGTCTGTGAAACGACAAAGCGTAGCGAAATGTGTCCGGTGGCGGAGTGACATATGAGTTAAGCCCTTGTGTGTCAACTGGGGGAAAACGCATTTGCGTTCGTGACCCAGCCGGTGGGATACTCACAGGCTGGTGGATCGCGCCACCGACGTGACCGAGGTGTACCGATGTGTGCAAACAATAATTTGCGATCGATAATTACATTGTCACGGGTTACTCCGTGAGGCCGTGTGGATTGAGTTTAGGAGTGGCAAATCTGGTTGGAAAATGCTGCCCTATTCTGTACCACTAGCTTGCAGCTGCAACAAGCAGGCGATCAATCCCTGTAAACAACTCAATCCGTTTAGATGTTTGTTTGGATGTGTGTGTCAAAGAAAAACGAAAAAACAAACAATTGCAATGATGCAACGTGTCCACCGTTTGTGCCTACGCAATCCATTAATAATAGCAGAAGCAGTGATAGTAGCGTGAAATGCGTGGATCGGACAGTATTTATGCGATTGAATACGTAATTGATACAATTGATTTCGCAAACGGTTTGGACAAACTATTTTTCCACTCACCACGCGCAGGAAAGCCACAATTGATCGGGGTTTCAATGCGATGCGCGTCGCTTTATCGAGTGCCAATCGATTTGTTTTGAAATTTTAATTATGATGGGTGTGTGTGTGTGTGTGTGTGTGTGTGTGTGTTACAGAGTAGCAGCAATCAACAGCGCATTGAGGGAGTAAAAGCGAGCTGTGGAGCTTTTTTCGTACCCGATGGAGACGCCTGGTGGTTTTGTCCTGCTGCAGCTTTGGTGATGCGCTTGTGGTCGACTCGATGACGCTATCGGGTCCCATCGGCAGTTGGATTGTATTGTTTGACATAATTAATTAGTTCCAAACAAAGGGAACGCTGCCCGTTGGGAACGGTTCGTGGTTATGCAATGAATAGTGTGTCTAAATTGTGCTCACCTCTGGCGCTCGGCAAGGCTGTTGCGGGACGTTTGATGCGCTGTTGTTTACGATGGCACTCTAGATCGATTTTGATAGGGTGTACGCTGTGGCAAATATTATGTCAAGACTAGACTATCATCACTTGCATCAAATGCTATCTACATCGCCGGTTGCTCCGGCGGGCGCGCTTTGATCCTTCTCGCTTATTATGCCGATGACAGCACGCTCGATTCCGGCCGGCCTTCCAGCCATTTAAGACGCTGGTGCAGATAACGACGACATGCGGGGTGATAATTATCACGCCCGAGCCAGTATAACGAGGGGCTTTGCAACAGAGAAAGAGAGAGAGAGCCATCCCGGCAAGGTGGTGCGCTTTTCGGAAAAATATAATTTAAGGGAAATTGTTCATAATTCATAATCGAAGAGTTTTTAATTAAAATTCGTCCCTCTCGGGCGCTGTGTGCGGCACGAGCGCACGGAACCCGTGGAGTGGATAATTTATTATGCTAATAGCAGCAATCGAGAACCAGCTCGGTGACGGTGCCGACATTTTGCCATGCAGGCGCTGCAGTGCGGGTAAGGCTGCTTTTCACTTTTCATGTTTCCCTAATTTATTTTCTCCAGCGCCGCCTTCAAGGAGTGAAGTTTTAAAGTAGCAAAATGTGCTGAACATTTTACCCTACGTTTCCGGCACGTGAAGGGTTTGTGTGTTTTTTTTTTGTTCAATGCCGTGAAGGTGGATTATGGTTGGGCTTTAATATAAATTATAGCACCCGCGGACAATGTGCACTTTGTGCTTCATGGTGCCCAATTTGCTGGGTTAAGAAGCATGGGGGAGGAAAATTTATGTGGCTCTTTTAAAGAATCTCTCTAAGAATAATCTGCCCCTTTCGCATGCCTTCCTGGGTGCATCTTCGGGTGGAAAGATTCTTGTATCGAGGAAATTGATATGGTGCGTTTGGAGATGGGGTAGAATGCATCCCTCTCGTTGTGCAGATCGTTGCACATATTTTCTTAGATGCAAAAGGCAATGAAGCTGGTTTTTGAAGTGTGAGTGGTTTAATTAAAATCAATAGCTTAAGTTTCGTCTTAAGAGAAGTTAAGATGATTGTGATAAAAGGAAATGGATTCTCGAGAAGGGTTTGTTCATAAATAAGTTCAAGGAGCATAAAAAACAGGGTAGTACCATCTTAAAAGCTACTTTTGCTATACATCTATCATGACTAAGCAGGCTAGTTTTCACAATTAACGCTGAAGTTCAGTGTAGTATTTGCAGTAACGATCATTTGGAACCAAAATAGCACACACCACAAAGGTTTTTTTTCCATATTTCTTTTTTGAAGCTTTGTGATAATTATTAATATTTCAAAACAACTCTGCACATCGTTACACTTACCTCGTACATTCGGCTGCTAATAAGTGCAAAAATATAATAGAAAAATATATACAAAACGCGGATATTCAGCGCACTGTAGTTTCAAACGTGTTGCAAAACAAAAAACCAAATACGAATTTTATCATGATTAAGCATTCTGTAAACTTTTTTCTAATAACTCAACGTTGTTAAAAATACCTAACAGCAATTAATCCCTATTTAAAATATAGGTTTTGTTAGAGACTTTTCCGTTTGATTTTCATAATCGGCCCCATAGCTTAAGGCCCAGGTTTCGTGACGGTAATTGGCGCCTATAAGTATGCAATGCAATGTATTCATTAGCTACTCAAGAGTTAATTTGCTACTCATGCCACCGCTACTCATGCCACAGCTACTCAACAGTGTGATGAGTTTATTTGCATTGCATACTTTTAGGCGTTAAACGGTTCAGAAAACAACCCTACGCCACGAACGAGGAAATTCTACCAATAATTTTCTCCTACCAATAAGATTTAGAAAAATAAAATTGAAAAAAGCTCAAAGTGGATGTTTAAATAGAAGTAGAAGTAGGAGTAATAGTGGAAGTAAAAATACAATAAGAAGATTCAATAGACATAAAAGTAGAAATAATACGCCATAATCGTATGTTCACAAAGTATTCACAAAAAAACCTACTAGATCTTCCTCCTCTTTGAAGCTGCACTGGCAATCTGCATCGCAAAATGCTATAATTTTTAATAGCTATAATCGACCATGCCTCCGATAGGATGGAACATTACGCCCCGACAGCCATGAGAACCGTTCTCGCACGCTGTTGTGAATTTAACGAGCAGCAAGTTCCCCATGCCCGCAGGTAGTTGATCGCATCTCCACTGATGGTATCGTTACTGTTTTTGACACGTTCAATTAATTATTATGTCCGACCGCCGGCCGATAAGTGGGACAGTGTACGCGCCACTGACTAGCCCCGCGCGTTATCCTCCTCGCGGTCTTATCCTGCATCGGGCACCGTTAACAGCCCGTTCCGGTGGGGAGGAGGGAGACTCGCTCTCGGTAATGGGAATCAAAATTGATTTCCTTTGCTTCGGCTCGCGGCCAAAATGGGATCATAATTGTTAGTGGTATGCGAATTTTCCACTCCACACGATCATTCGCTCGAGCCAGTTTAGCATTCTTTCCCATGGGTGTGTGTGTGTGCACTGGGGGCAAATTATCGAGCGCTTTGCAGTGCGGGGAAAACACCGATAACGGATTTAGAATGGCTAATCATAATCAGCTTCCGGGCGTGGTTCAGTGGGATTATTCAGTCGCCACGCTGCAGTCATTGAGTGCTGTGCTTTGGCGTTTGCTGTTGGGAGCAACGCACTAATCGTTTCGCTCGCAGGTATTACCATCGGATCAACGAGAATCGGATCATGAGCAAATTTGACGATTTTCGCTGCCATCGATATTAGCTGATATTGCTTACTGTTCAATTGTTGGTTTGAACATAGTTCTGCTCTCAAATAGCTCTTTTGTGCGTTTGATAAATGGTGTGTTTTAATTGATATTATGGGCAAACGCTTGCATCAACACGGGGAAAAAGCAAAACTTTCGTTATCAATCATGCCACATAAAACACGAATCCACATTGAAACGTCGTGTATTATCATTACGATCATAATTTATAAAACTTCATATGCTCACTCCGCGGCTCCACCAGGGTGAAAGGTTGAAATGAATGCGACACTGCTCGCCAACGGGCTGATACGAAAAATGGGAACGAAAACAGAACGGAGTGAACAGACAAAAAAAAGTCGCATAAAAATTCACCCACAAACACACCGTGGCCGTGGCGCATTGCACATTCCTTTCGTTCCCGGACAGATACGAGATGAATATGCAACATAAACATAAATCATATCGGTTTTCACTCACCCGGGAACGCTCACGCGCGTCTCGTGACTCGTGCCGGACGGACTTACCATGCGTGGCATGAAGTTTCGCCCATTCCCGCTCACACCACCCCACCGTGGTCAACACCCCCCCCCCCACGCGCACGCCATTCACGTGTGCGGCATGTGCGATAAACCCCGCTGCCCGGGATGGTGGTGTTTGTGTGAGGATTTTCGGAAGCGTCCGAGCGTCTGCGTTTCCTTGTTGCGATTGTCACGCCTGTGGTATTAAAGTGCACCGGCGAGATTAATTATCCATCCGGTATGCCGTGTGTGGCGGGAGTATGTACGCGAAAAGGAAAAAAAAAACGTAAACTACTCAGTTTAGAGCGCTTTGGCTTTTGCCCGTTGGAATAAATCGGACACGAATTTATTCGCGTCCGGATGCCATAAATCACTAAACGGCTTTGGTGTGCTCAGCCCGGCCGGATCGATTAATGCAGTCGCGGGTGGTGCAGCTGAGCTGGTGCACGCCGCCGAAAATCCGACCGTTGACAACAATTGCTGGTGTAAAGGCGCTTACGGGCAAGTGTCCGACCTTCAACGGGCTTGCAGTCGTGTTAGTGTGCCCGGGGAGTAATCTTGAATGAGCTTGGAAAGGATTACGGGAAGCATATTCACGCGTTGACAGGATTTGCGCGTTTTGGTGGGAATTTATGTGTAATTTTTTAGGTTTGGCACAAATGTTTCCATTTCAGCGTTTAAAACATGATTGTTTTTTTAATTAAACCATAAACATACTCGTGGGTATCCTTCTCTCGAATGCGGTTGAAAGGGTTTCATCAGATTTGCGGCAGGTTCACTTGGTTCTGTTTTTTTTTGTTAGCGAATCTGCAGGATCTCACTCCTTTTAACATCCGATTATTACGGACTTTGATATTTTTGTAAAAAAAACTCAAATAATCACAAGGTCTATTGAACAGAAGCAATGTACTTCGATATTAATAATATTCTGGTTATCCTGCTTAATACTTGTACTTGTGAAACAACTCACCTAGTAGGCAGAAAGCTTTATGAATACAGGAATTGCATACTGCAAGGCTCTATGAGCGAATTTACGCCCAAAAGTATGCAATTTTATCTATTTTTTCATCTGTTATTGCTTTACGAACGTTTGTTTCCTTTTTTATGTTTAATACATGTTTTTTCGAAAGAGTCACACTTCAAAACTTGAAAACAACATAGACTGTTTAAGCTCCTTTGGTGGTTTAGTATAAAATTCCAGTTAAAATGACTGTTATTTATGTCACTTCATTTTTTAAAAGTTACAATAATACATAAATAATACGTTAATAATAATACTAAAGTTAAATAATCTAAAGATAAAATACTAAAAACTACAAACTAAATTTTCCGGACATTCATCAACTTTCTCGAAACGATTCCAGTTTGCAAATCGGTAGAAATATTTTCTTTTTTTTAAATAGCTATAGGTTATCACATAATTATTTCGAAAGAAATCCCTTCAGTTTCATTCAAGATTGATATGTGAATGCTATTTGTTTCTACCCTTTTTAATTGTTGAAATCGATTGAGTAGAGTGTAAAACACAACGAATGCAGATCGCAGTCCATACTGTAACACTCGACGATTTAGCGTTATTATTTTTCATACGAATTGCATATTGTTAGGCGTGAATTGCATTCATGAGCAGAATATTTCAGAGGAAGCAATTGTGGCAAAGATAGGTTCTTCAGAACCTGTAAATATAGTATGGCTATACTTCAACAATTTGACAGTGCAGTTTGCAACTAAAAATGCCACAAATATCACATCAACCGCATATTTAGGCTTCCGAAGCCCTAAGCTTTCATATAACATCCCGTGTCACGGGTGCCAACATTTAGGCGCATCGCATATAGATTGATAGCAATTCGGATGCATTGTGCAAACAATAGCTACTGCAAAATCGGTTAGGGCAAAATATTGATTATTAGTTTGTAATGAAGCCAAACAATATATTTGACTGTCATAAACGAGGCTTCTCGGTACATGGACACTGTTTCTTATATGATTTTTTACAGAATGACTGGCGGATGTATTGTTTGGGGAAAATTGTAGATATTGCGTTTCTGTGATAAAAATATGTACACTTTTCCTCGAATTTAACAATACAGTGTTCAACGTATTTACAGGCATGGCAACATTCTGCCTCTATCCGGTTTCATGTCAGTTTTTTTTTACAACTTATTGCTCCAGCTTCGTATAACATAGAAACTTTATTATCTGTGCTACGCATGTCGGCTAAAAAACAACTGTCAGAATTTGTTTCATCATTTGCAGCTCGCATGATTGAGCTTGGGTAGTAGCATTACCAACATCCTTACGAAGCGCAATTCTCTACGGTGCATGATACTCGTCATCAATATCTCGTTTACCACCTGCCCGTGCCCACTGCCCGCTGGAGCAACTGGAACTGGTGATAATGACGACTTTTTTTGCTCTCGCTCTTCTCTACCACACTTAACAGCACACCTACCGCCAAAACGTGGCAAACGGCTATTGCTTTTGCAAGATTGTGCAAATAGGGTGACCCAGCGCCCGTTATGGTGTACTGATGTTTATATAATGCGCGCCGAAAGCGGAAGATAACGCCGGGCGTGGGAAGTGGTCACCACCACGAGTGTGCACTCGTTCGGGTGTCGATGCAGTGTCATGCACGCGTCGTGCGGTGCGTTGCGACCAACAGCAACAAAAAACATCAAAAATGGAATCGGCACCAACGTGTCGTTACGGCGAGACGTAATTATTGACATGCAAGAAGAATTTACGGTAGCGTGTACGGGATACCACCTGCTCCGCTGGTAACGGGTACGTGTGCGGGCGAACGCGGACTGGGTAATTAAACGCTTTTATTAATTTGTAATTATGTTCGATGTGTCGGATGAAAACGATATTTACCCACACTCTTCCGTTGTCGTTTTTGGTGTTGGATGCGCGTTTTTTTTTGTATTTTCGGTCGTGTTTGCTCCATCGCGGGGAAATGTTTAATCATAATTGAGCATTTTTTATTGTTGGCCGTGCGTATCTAGCACTTTCCACTTTGTCAATCATATTTATATCTGTGGGATATCTTCTTTCGGGTTTTTTAAATTTTTAATGGTCAGTAGAACGTGCTGCTCCATGGAATCAGTGGATTAATTGGTGGACTACTTTACATTACCCAGCTTTATTCAATGCGATATTAATCACTATAAACCATCGTTGCATCCATCGCTCAAAGCTCATAGCGTTTTTAAGGGAACATTTTCCAGAAAAAATCCTTAATGTTTTTCGCGGGCATTTAATTCGTCTGAAAAATACAAGTTTTTGAATGCATACTTTTTGAATAGTGTTATCTTAATAAGCCTTAAAGTATTCAATTCACTGAGTAAAATGCCTCATTGGTTAGCGTTACTTGTATTATTTTGTATTAGTTTACTTTAAATTTCGGCAAATAAGTTTGCTCGATTGCTTCTTTCTGCAACATTACGCACAATAAGCAGAAAGTACTGGAAGTCATATTAAACTACTTGTAAAGTGCGTATTTAAAAACGATGCATACATTTAGGAGCAAACTTGATCTAATACCCAAAAAGTAAGCCGCCCGCGGAGCAAACCTTTTCATTACAAGAAGAGAAACATTTAAAGAGGTATACGTCAAAATATATGACGATGTGGCGATGTTGTATGAAATATTTCATAAGGCCCAGGTTTCATGACGGTAATTAGCGCCTATAAGTATGCAATGCAAAGTATTCATTAGCATTCAGAGTATATTCGTCAAACAGTGTGATGAGTTTATTTGCATTGCATACTTTTAGGCGTTAAATAGTTCATGAAATATTTCATAACTCTTATCACAAATAATTAAAAAAAGATGTATATAAATATGATAATTTGATGAAGTTTGATGAATTTGAGAAACATGTATATGAATTGCATATCACTTATGATAACACTATACTGCGCTGGTTACAGAGGCTTTGCGAACACCTTACCGGAATGCTTGGCATTTCCGTGAGTTTAGTTTCAAATGCACGTAAAACAGCCCTGTTCACCTGCTGCAATTTCGGTGAAACGACGTTCGTTGGGGTGTTTCCGTGTTGTTTATTTATGCTTTGTTAAAATGCGTTTCACACCATGACAAACTGTCCACCCTTTTCCACGCGATGCTGCTGTATGCAAAACCGTTCCCCGTTCAGTTAGTTGTTTCGTTTTTTTCACTCTTCTCTGTGTTGTCGGTTTCGGTCGAGGGACTGTGCCATAAATTAACAGATATGAAAAAGTATGCTAAATAGCTTGTAATAAATGCTTCCTCCGTCGGTTTCAGCCGTGGGGGTTCGACCGTGGCATTACAGATGGCTCACATATGTAACGCACCGAAATCCTCGACCGGTCCCGAAAAACCCCTTCCTTTTCTTTTTCGTTTGCGATGGGTGTGTTGCATCCCCATTCTCGCATACCCGTACGCTGGTACAGTATGGGACCGAAACACGAATAAAACACGGAAATCATCCTCATCAGCAGTGGGCTTCCGGTGAGATATACTTCCGTTCCGCTTCCGCTGCGATATCCACGAAATTTCACACAACTTCTCTTTGCAAAGCGAGAGAGAGAGAGATGAGAGAGAGAGAGAGAGAGAGAGAGAGAGAGAGAGAGAGAGAGAGAGAAAAAAGGCAACTTTTTTTTTGCTTGCGTTTGTTTTTTTTTGCAGGAGGGAAAGAGGATTGCTCCGGTGTCGGTGTCCAGCTTCTACGGGCACTGTCCGGCCCTTTTTTTTGTTGGTCCATGCCGAAACGAAAAAGGAGCAAAACTGACGCAGAGAAAAATATGAATGGTTCCGCTGGGAGTTATTAGCATATTATAAAATTTAATTTTCATTTTGCGCTCACTTTTGGTCGGCCGGTCCCGAATGACACAAATGAAAGGCAAATTGGGGCATTTTGGAGTTTCCGTGGGAGCGCAGGCATGAAGGTCGCACACGGCCCGGGGATTGCTAGCTTTATTTTTACATTTGCTCTTTTTCGTTTCGCGCAAAACCGCGCAAGCGATAAGTCGAACGGGTGGCACGGAATGTTCCCGATGAAGTGACGCCGGATGAACTGCTGTCGGAGCCGTTGGGTGGGAGGTTGGAATGAGATAAAAGAAGGTGGTGCCTTCGGGTTGGAGCTGTTTTTCCTCCCGGTTGGTTAAACTCGAACCGGATGCTCTACTGTTAACCGAAAATGCTCATCCGGATCCGGATTGGGGCGCTGTTGATTGCGAAACAAATGACGGCTGGCGTACTTGGCTGGTGAGGATGAGGGATGTCAGCAGTCGGGCAAGTTTTCAATTTAATTATCTACCGAAAATGGTTGCCATACTTCCGCTCGAACCGGGGAGCCCGGCAGACATGATAAGAAACAGAGCCGAGAAATAAAGAAATTTGACCACAATTTACATGGTCGAGCCGAAACGGTAAGAATATTAAATACATCGCACACAAAAAAAATGATACAGCATTTCGGAAATGAAAGCACCGTGATTGGGAGACTGTGGAGAAGGCCCAATGAGAGAAAAAGAAGAGAAGAAAAAACAACGACAGTTCAGGGTCGGTTCATTCCGAGCCCGCTGTTACCTTGAAAGCAGGCCATCGCGCAGCGTTTGTCACGCGAATAAAAGTGCTCTGGAACAAAAAATAGGAGAAGAGAAAATCCTGTTTACCGTACCGGAAGATCCCGTCCCGACCCGTGTTTATCGACCGAAGGGACTCCATCAGGCGGTGCGGTGGTGGGTTTTTGTTTATCTCGAGGATTTGAGTCCCAAAATTTGACGCACTTTCCGACGACGCCAACGCTCGGCTTATTGCTGCCTGGTGGCTCCCATTTTTCGTCCGCCGCTCCCACCACCACCACCGTGGAACGGTTCCGGTAATCGTAATGCTGTTTTAATTGTCACCGGGATTAGGCGCAGCAAAAGTTTCCCCCGGCTCCGGGTCCGGGCGTTTTACGTTTTACGTGAGGGTGAAATTATTTGAAAATATTTAAACTCGGCAGATTCGGGTTCGGGGCACCGGAGGTATTGTGTGAGTTTGAGATCCGAGCGGCAAATGAGTTGCTAATGATTGCTTTAGGTGGTGTGTGTGTGTGCCACCGGGTACGCACGATAAACATTATCGAGTCGAGTGTGTTTTGGGGGCGTTATGGAAAAATGAGGTGCTTATTATTTTGCCATAAAAATGGGTGAGGACACGCAATCACATTAATTTGATATTTTATAGATTTTGTTTCTTATTTATTACTTGATCATTGTTGAGAGTCTTTCACGGTGTATTGAACAGAATCAATGTTTTTCGGGTTTAATAATAATCTGTTTATCAAACTTAAATTGTTTCTTGTGAAACAGCTTCAATTAATACATCTATTAATTGCCGGGAAGCTATATGGATGCAAGATTTGCATACTTTTAGGCACTTTGAGCGAAATTTCACCCAAAAGTATGCAATTTTCTTTGTTGGTTTCTTCTGTTATTGCTATACGAACGTTTGTTTCCTTTTGTATGTTTAATTCGTGTTTTTTAAGGGGTCAAGTTACAACCGATCAAGCATCCACTGTTTCGTTTCGTTTGAAGGTTTGGTATAAAATTCTGGTTAAGCGGACTGTTATTCATGTCACTTCAATTTCAAAGCTCAAATAATACATTACTTAATACTTTAATAATACATTAACAGTACTAAAATATTCAACATAAATTTTCAAGACCTATCTCAAATGTCTCACCACGATTCGAGTTTACAAATCGTTTGATATATTTTTTTTGTTTTAATAACTGAAGATTTTGACATAACTATTTCGGTAAAACCCCTTACAGTTTTATTCAATATTGATCTGTGAACGCTTTTTTTACTTTTTAACACTTTTTTATAGTTGAGATCGATTGGGTGGAGAGTATAATGAGTGCAGATCGCTATCCATACTGTAGCACTCGACGTTTTATCGTATTTTTTATACGAATTGCATATTTTTTGGCTGTATTCATGAGCGGAATCAAGCGTAGGAAAATAAAACACAACCTTTTGAAGGAGAAATGACGTCAAAAAGAGCTTTCAACAGATATTTTAGCACATTACTAACGATTCTTTTATTCACATCACGTATGAACCCAAGTAGGTTATTACACTGACCAAACGCACACTGTTTAGAGCTTTTACTTCGTGTAGGAAAATGGGCCGAATCCGGCCTATGTAATACTTGATGAGATCATTTTGGTTTTGTTTTTTTTTGTTTCAATTTTGATTTTTTCAAGTAAAACCAATTTGCTGATATTTCAAGTAGAGTGTTGATAAAATGTTGGAAAAAGTGTTTCGTACTGCAGATTGCTGAATTTAGCCTGGAAGCATGCAATCTGCACATCGAAACACCATCTTAGCTATTTCAAATTGTTTTATGTAAATAGAACTCCATTTGTAGGGTCTATATCGACAATTTGAAACATTTTTTTCAAAATGCCTCATATTTATTAACAAAAAGTCCAATCTAATGCCACTGCTCAGCAATTGAAAACAGTGCTTAGTTTTAACGAGCTCGCTTTCCGGTGTACATTTTTACGACGGAAGCAATTCCTTATTATTCGTGCATGTGCCACTGAATTTCCATATTCGACCCCTCCCGGAGCCGGGCCGCCATTGAATTTCAATTCGAACGATGTTTGACCCGGCAGTTATCATAATATCGTACGACGTGCCAAACGCTGGGCACCCTCCCCCTATCTCCACCCGTTCGACGATGGAAGAATTTGACACCCGATGGCAGTAAAGGAAACTGACACGGACACGCTTACATCATAGCTAAGGGCACCATCCGTTTTCTAATGGCTGCCGGTCAGCTCGGACAGTGGGGCATCAGGCCGCCCGCCTCCTAATGAAAGCCATTTCGGATCGATTTTTCTCCGGGCATTCTTCTGGGCTGCACACACACACACACACACACACACACGGGCACGGATCCATTGCGAAAAAACATCACAAGCTTTAAGGGACTGGACATCAATATGCCTCGGGCCTTGGAACATAACAATAATAGGGTGATCCGTGGACGGGAATCTGCGGAGGATCGTTCGTTCCGGGGGCTTAAACAGGAGCCCCACGAACCCCAAAAGCCCATTTCCGGTAATGGGCGGAATAGAGTGAGTGCAGCAACAAAAACAAAAATCAAGCGAAAAGAAATCCTTCCTTGTTCGTGCCGTAGCGCTACGAGCGATGTTAAAGTTTTCATCCTGCCACGAATTTTGTATTTCATTTGATGGTGGTTTTGTGCGTTTTTTGTTGTTGTTCCGTTCTGTTCTGTTCGGTTGCCGCCGCGCATTGTTCGCGTCCGTGTCCATCACCGTGTTTTCTCTCGCAGTTCGGTGAATTGAGTTACGAAAACAGAACGAAAGAAACACATGCACTCACACGCCCGCCCCGGCTGTTCCTTAGTTAATTTTGCACCGAACGCCAGAACAGTGGCTGCCGGCAGGGTTGCCGTGGCTGAAATCGACACTGGTGCGAAGCACGGGATCCCCAAAAAAGGATGTTTCACGGCGTTTGGATGGATTGGACGGCGGAGGGAGCGCTCGTCCGCCCCGTTTCGGACAGCGTGAAAGTGGTGTGAAACTTTTCAAAAACTACTGCACGTTCTCGGGCCGTTTTCGCTCATTTCCATTACAACATAATGGATGCCGCCGGGCCAGTTGGCGAAAGCACTTTTGGGCAACGGGAACGAGCTAATGAATGTTTGCGACCGGGGCGCTGCTAGCTCCGCTTTTGAAAAACTCCCGTCCGCTTTCCCGACCTGTCCGATCGTCGCCTCCATGTACAATGGAACAATTCGCATCGTCTTTCAATTTTCTTCTCAACATTTAAACAAGTACCATCATTCCATTTGTTTCGGGGCGGCACTTGGCGCGTCTTTGTCTGTCTGTGTGTGTGTGTCTACCGTTTTTTTGTTCGTCTCAACAAGTAAACGAACGGCTCGAAGGAAGCGAATTGTGCGGACAAGTGAAGTTTGAACGGCGAAAAGAAAAGCAAACGCTTCCGCCCCGTCGGGAAGATGGCGGGAAAAGTTTCTCGCAAAAGTCGAATAATTATCAAGAAAGCTATTCCGTGCGCATTGTACGTTGCCGGTGTAATGTTCGGGCCGTCCGGCCGCGTTGGAAAAGTTGGCGTGAGGCTCGAGAAACAGCGCCGGACGGCTGGGCAATCAATTAAAACGGGCTGCTGTGATTCAACTGGAGCTGCAATCGCTTGCCAATCGTTTGCTCCGGGTGTCCGCCCATTGTTGGAAGTGTTTAAATAATAGATGATCCAAAGCTCAAAACAATGCTCAAACTCCCCAGAGCGCGGTTCCTGGAATGGATGTACAATTTTGAAGAAGATCCATAGACAAATTTGGAAAATACACCAACGAGCTTGTTATTAGTGAAACATGCTGCCATTGCCTGGAAAGTAAAACATTAAGCCCAACCTGGAAGTAAGTGCGGGACACACTGACCGTAGTCAATTGCTTGCACCCGGCACAGCTCGGAGCGCAAACGACCCACACCAGCACAAGGGGATGGCGATGATGATGATGACACTACAGCGGCCAGCGTAATGACAGACGCTTTCCGGGCAAGATGGTGCGCACGAGCGCAAAAGGAACAAAAATCCACTAGCCGATGCTACACACATTAGTGCCGATTATGTTTTATGTTGCTGATTTCCGCCGGGCCTTGTTGCCTTGTTGCCTTTGGCGGAGTCGGACGACAGAAAACTACGACGTCACCGTGCGGCGGAACTGTGCTGCTAATGAAACGTGCCCGATCATCGCCGTGCGGATTAATCACGATCGTGATTGGTGTTCTGGTGTGGGTGTGTGTATGTTTGGGGTACAGAGAATCGATTCCGCTAATGGTTGTGCGAAAAAGGGGGAGGGTAATAGAGTGATGGGTGTGGTGGAATGATTTTACGGATTTTTTTTTGCACGGAAGTAAAGAATTGTCTGGATTGAATAAGTATGAGGGAATAAACCCATATTTTGCCATATTTTTTCCAAAAGCTTGTACAACTGTTTGTAGAAACTTCAGAGAAGTTACCATTACCATTAGGGAAGAATACCATTAGGAGATCTGTCGACTTTGGGAAACCATCCTGAATGACCAATGAGAAATAGATTTTTTAAACAAAGATTTTGTAAATTTTGTTTGTTTTTGTTTGGTGCTATTATTACAAAAATATGATCCGGTAAAGACAACATAAACGCAGTTGAAAAATGTGTTCCACAAAGGCTTGGCAATTACTTTTGGGCAGAAAAAAGCAAATGTTCTCAAAAATTAATGGCCAGCACGCTTTATGAAGGCCTTATGATGTGAGAAATTGAAGACATTGTATAGTTCAAAATTTGATAAATTAGTTCTTTTTTATATAAATCTTTTCATAATAGTGTTTTTAACAAAGGCACATAGCTTTTCCATGAATGTTATAGTCATGTTAACAATCTAAACATATTCTAGGAATGATGCTGCATTTATTGTCATTAGCTTTCTAAGTTTTGCAGCACAAAGCGATGCACAAAGACATGAAACACGAGGATAAAGCAGCGTATTATGTTCCAGTATGCATTATACGATTCACTTGAAGAAATACAATGCGTGTAAAACGTTCGTTAGGGATGAAGCATGACCCAGTTCATATCTCCCTGGATTAATTTGAAGGTGTTCCAAACATACATTCCCGCTATCAACCGAGCTCAGCGCGTATGGCACGAATACATGATATGATGTTAGTGTTTTGTCCACCTTTGCTACACGCCCTCCATCCACCCGGAAGCCACAAAATGTGCTCCCATCGTCAACACAATTGTACCGAACGCTTTGTGGTTCCAGCGAACATACGGGGAAAAAGCCAACAACGAAGCAAAACCCAACAAACGGGAAGCAGCTGCACGGCTGAGCTGGTGCGCTGGCTGCTGATGAACAAATTAAATTTGTGGAAGTTATCCATCAAAACTAACCACACTATTGACACAACCGAAACGCCCGAAACGCAGGCGTCCGCGGGCAAACCGGTCCCCATCGTGGAGGGTGGTGGTGACGGTATCCTGCAGGTACATGGTTTGTGGTTTTGTGGTTGACCGAGCTCTATTGTCACGGTTGGAAAAAGGACCCCCCCCCCTCCGGTGCCGCCTGTCTGGCTCCCCGACCTTTCTGAAAACGTTTTGAATGTTTTGGTTACCCTCTGCCGTGAGGGTGGGCGATGATCCAACAAAAAACCGGGATGATCCAGGACAGTTGGATATAAAAACAACACGCCCGGACGTTGTGCCATACACGTCCGTAAACACACACACCCACACATCGCGTTGGGTGCGGGCAGGTCCACCCGGAAGCGGTGTAACCTCAGCGAAGCATTAACTTTAATTGAAATATTTATGATCATTTTCCGGTTTTGGGCCTGTCCCCACCGTCCACACACGCTTGAGGGTGCAGTAAATTGTCGCAATCGAATTGGCATCTGCCCGTCCCTCGATGGTGGGCGTTGGTGGTGGTATTTGTCGCATTTGCGAAGCTTCCATCGGTGAGGTTTTTGTCGGTGTGAAGGCACGTGCCACCCCCCCTGAATTGGCGTATTACTAATGGAGCAATCAAAAGTGCTTTCATCGAGACGAGGCAGACGCATAGGAAACCCCAAGTGCTCGGGGCATGGGATGATCGGGGATGACAGCGCGATGGGCACGGAGCAAATCTCCAGTGGATTTAAACCAGCGTTTGTCTTTTATCCATCAACAAGCCTTCACGGAAAATAAATAAAAAAACACACATCAAATTGTACTTGGAAACATGCATTAATAATTCAACTAAAACATGTAACAATTTATTTATTTATTTATATAGTTTGGACATACCCGTATTGGCTTAAACGTATAACAATTTATTAAAGGATAGTTTTCGACGTTTAACTTAATTATTGGAGTGTTGAAAATGAAAATCAAATTTAGGCAAATAAGAGCAATACATCGCGTTCTTGTGCCTGTTGCACATTTTTTGTCTGGAAAGGTTTTGAAACTATATTGAAAAAAATCGCTGATAAGATACATTGATGGAGACATTAGGTATTAGAAGACGGTCAACACAGTTTTTGAAAATTAAATGCTGCTTATTTTTCTAATACAGCTCCACAGATTTTAGTTTGTCGGTTTAGACTGTCAGATTTCAAAGGTATTTAAAAACTTATTTTGTAAATTGATTTAAGCTTGATGATCAAACTTAACTTTTCTCTTTCAGTTCACGCAAATTGGCTTTAATATTCAAATAATGATAATTAAATTGGCAATTTTGGCAATGTAAAGGTCGATATGACGTTCGTGTAATGCTCACTGCAGGATGTGATAATTTTATTAGTTCAGCCTACGAGTATGCAAATTGCAAGATAAACGGTTTTTTAAACACTCAACACGTTTTAATACTTCACCTTCTGACTAATGAACGATTTATTTACAATTCCAACATTAAAAAAGCTAAAACAAACAACTAAATGCGGATATTCGCGTTCAGCAAGCGCCTAAAAGTATGCAATCCGCATTACACCAACAATTTGTTAATGCGTATAATGTTATCATCGCTATATTTGCAAGTTCAATTAATATTTTCCCCGAAATAGTGTTCAAGCGGCCTGATTTCCCCCGAAACGTCAATCGGACTCGTCAAACGCGTGGCTCTTTTCTGCACTGCTCATTAACTATGATAATTGATGTGCCTTACCGAACGCCTTTCCGACCTGCCCGATCGCCGTCGCAAAGCATCGGTCGGCCTTTTTTGGGCCTTGCTTCGCTACCGGTAACGGATACGGTGCATTTCGAATTTCAATTTCGCTTTTACCGGCCACCGGAAGTGGGGACCCTTCAATTGCGCGGTCGGGCTCGAACGGCACCCATCGCTCGCTTTGTGTTGTGCGGGCTGCAAACGGCAGTCGTCGGTTTGGTCGCTCATGGAGATAATTAAAATTGGGTCCGGGTTGTAGCGTCGACGGGGGCGCTTCAAAAAGGTTGAAGCGTGGCTTTTGGCCCGTGGCCCCTGCCACTGCCTATCGTGTCAATCATTTCACACGTCTACTTTACGATCGACGGCTCGCGGGACGGTTTCAACTCAGCGAGGCCGTTCATTATGCGAAGATTGATCAAATTTTGGCCCACCCGTACGGCCCGAGACGTTTCGCTAATGAAAAATAATTAATTTCCTCATGCAAACCGCCGTCGCGGGCGATTCTTCGGCGCGATAATCATCGGGCTGCAGCGAGAGGAAGATTTCAAAATTCAATCCTTTTGAGCAAGGCTCGGCTTTTGGGATTTTTAAAACCACCACGTCGACCACCAACTTCGGAGTCATCCGGGACTTGCTCCGGTGCTTGTGGAAATTGCGCCACTTGCCGTGGAAAGCATCGCGCCGAGGATCGTGGATGGCCATTTTGTTGCTCCCGGAACCATTAGCACACATCTCCACATCGCCTCCCGAAAACGCCCGTGTTCGTGCCGTTGCTGGCGTGGGCCGGGAATGGTTGTAAACAAACAAACTAAAAACTGGCGCACTGCAAGGTAGAACGCGACCGCTCCCGGATGAGCTCTTCGCGCTCACGAGCATTTGGAAATTAAAAAGTTCTTCGTCTAATTAATTCAATTATCTGCGGTGAGAGCGAATGTTTGAGCTTAATTGAAAGCTGGCTCCGTTTCACGCGATGTTGAACGGGGCAAAGCGAGAGCGCGAGATCGTGGTGGTGGTGGCTTTGAATCGTCCGTTTTCACGCGTACTTGTAGGAAGTACGCCGTCACGGAAGTCGTCGTGCGGAACTGGCGGGGTGGCATTTGCATAAAGGTACATGTATCTATTTATTTTTCAATTGTTGAAACTTGTGAAAATAACTTATCACTGAGGAACAACGAAAAAAAAACAATAAAACGGAAGAAGATCATGGTTGGAGCCCGCGTTCGTGGGTAATTAAAAAGCGGAAATGATTTTTATCATCCTTTCCCGAGCCACTCGCTACTTACAACGCCATTATTGCGGGTTCCCGTGGGAGCAAAGGACGATTAAACTAATTGATGTGATAAAACTTTCCTCCTCCGAATACGTCAGAAAATGAGACCGCTGCTGGAAGCTGTTACTGTGCGCAATTTGATTAGTTTGCTGTTAACTTGTGACGATGGTTGTTGAGATGGAGAAGTCGTTACGATGCTAGTTTTGCTCGACATATAACAGGGGTTAAAAGCAATCTTAAACGAAAGCAAAGATACATTACGAGAGACTTAATGGCTGGGTTTGTTGATAGGAACGTGTTTCAACATGAAGCAAATGAAAAAGATTACTGTTACTAGAAGTCACACTTAGAGCGCCCTCTCCTGGAATTGAAATGAACTAATTCATGACTAGATTGTAGCAGCAGTTTTAGTGTATCCACTTATTGATAATAATTCATCTTGGGGATGAGAATCGTTCACTAGTTCTATCGACAAGAAAAAAATACTCATTCCCAATACAACATGTGACGTATGAATGACATTTGGATCTGACGTTTGAGTGACGTTTGGCCACCTTGCGTCAAATTAAAGTAAAATGAATCAGAGTGCTGCGCAACACCGCAGATGGTCTTAAAAGTATAGATTGAATCCGTTCAAATTTTTATTGCTATTTTTACCAAGGCGAGAAACGATTTAGTTACAGTGAGTTGAGCCAAAATTGACTCAAGAAAACGCTAGAAATTGGTTTCCTTAATGAATGAGAGTGGATTTAAATGTTTACTATTATTTTTTGTTTTCGTTCTTTCATGTAATTTAATAAATTAGTATTCCGTATAAACCTTTTGTTTAAGTGAATAATTGATTCATTTTACCAAAAAAGGTTTGAATGTATTGTCTTTTTATCTTCAATGTAACTTACACAATGTTATCTTGTCTCTTGACAGCAATAAAAAGGCAGATCGTGTATCAATATAACACTAGCGATGGGAAAATTCGTGCCATCAGAGATTCGAACAGACCGTACGGCTTTGGATTGATCCTTCGAATCCGATCCCAATCCCTCCTACACAGAAATGCCAAGGTTTAATACAACCAACTCTTCACTGACACATTTTTACACTGCTATACAAACAATACTTTTCAATTGTTGATCAGCTATTGTGAGGTAATATCGTGTCAATAGGATGCTCCTCTAATGTTATGACCAACTTTGGGAATGGGAACTTACCGGTGATGAACATGAGACATCAGTCGCGCTGTTCTATCGACGAAGGCAACTGGCAATCTGCTGACGTTGTTTTGGCAGTTGCGGGTCGTTCCACAAACCTGTTCCAAAAACAAAACTTGTTCAATAGCTAACCTTAATTGGATTGATGTAATTCATTGCAGAAATCGTTTCCACAAATACGTTTTAGTAATAACACTAACACTTGGTTCTTTTGATGATATTTTATAACTTTCAACATGAAACTTTGTAATGGAAGTTACAATACATTTAAATTTTAATAAAAAAAAAACAATACATCATCTTTATCATGCAAATCAGAATCCCAAATCCCGGATCTAACTCCCAAGAGATCTCAATCCGGGATTCGGTAATGACAGATCCCAATCCCGATCCCGGATCTGGCTCTCATGGGATCTCAATCAGGGATTCGGCGTTCCCAGATTTGGGATCGAATCCGGATCGGACCCATTAGGGACCGAATCACAGAATCCGAACCGGATTAATTTTCCCATTATTACATAACACACTGGAATCATCATGATATCTCAAGATATGATCAACATTTGAGTGAATAATCAACCAAAGCAGTCCCAAGCAGAATTGGCACATAGCATACTTGTAGGCGCTCTTAATTTTAACCTACAAGAAAGTATGCAAACAATTGGCAACCGGTCTGTTTAAGAGATGTCCATGCTTTAGTTGGTCTGCTTTAATATGGCTTTTCAAATAAATTTAGAAGGATATGTCAGAAAATCAAGTGTTTGTTTGTTAAGTGTTGTTTGCCCTTTTTCCACGAGTTGATAAATAAGCAGCGAAACCTTTTCCGAGGTCAGAACCAACTCTGTTTACTGCAGTTTTTTTTCGCTTCATATGTCATCTGTATTCGTTTGAACGAACCGATTGGCGTACTGCAGGATGTTCCCGTCAGCGGATTTAAAAAACAACAAAGCTCTCGTAGTTCGTCAAACGTGCAGCTGCAAGATGTGGCAATTTATTAGCCGGTGCCGCCAGCATCGCCACTCTTTTGTAGGCATCGCTCGATGGCAGGAACGGAACAGAGAGAATGCGGCAACCTGCTCCGAAACCCGCAAACCACAACGATCGCTCTCGGTGCACGGATGGGACACTAAATCTTTTGACCTTTCTCCGTTGCCGTTGTTGTGACAAATCGGGAAAAGAATGGGAGCGACACATAAACCGAGGGTTTTTCTTTTTTCTTGCTGTTGCACTGCAAAGTAGGCCACCATGGTTACGCCCGGGATGCAGCTGCGAATGTGGTCAAGTCTTAGCAACGGAGTCCTTGGTCACGGGAGATTGAAAGTGACGCTTCATTGTACGGGAGGCTCATGAAGTTAGGGTATTGTTGTATTGATAGTGATTTTTTCTCTATCAAATACGTTTCGAGAAGGATCAATTGATTTTTCTGCTTCACATGTGAGCAACAGTACGCAAAATCACGCTGTGATTCAACAACCGTGAGTCCTTTTCTGCACGGCGCTAGAAGAAAAGCTCCTTTCATTGTGTGCATTAAACACCCGACCGAAACCTTCCGACATCCCATAGGCAGTGTGGCGGCGAAAAAGCGATGAAAACCGAAAATAACAAAAGCCTACCAGGGTCGGCTCGAAATCAGTTATAAATAAAAATCCACCGAAAGATAAATCTCTCAGAAGATTACCATAAATTTCACCCGGCGTTGTTTAACGGTGTCCCCGTCCCTTACGGGGGCCACGGCTTTCGCCGCCATCCATTTTCCGACCCAGCGGGACGGTTCAATTCGAACCCTCGGCCGTGGAAGCGGAACACGGCCAGCAAACATGACACGAGCTCGATTTGATTCAATTCCGATCTATTCGGCCGCGCGTGCCAGCGCTTCTTCGGCTCGTTTGCCCCTTTTAACACTCTGCCTCCGCTGCATTGAAGCCCAGAACCGAAACACGGAAAAGAAATTGAACAAACTGTTGTGATTGGTTTGGTGTGGCACCGGTTTTGATTGAAATTTGCCTAAGACCCGGTGGCTTTTGTCCCGGGCTTCACCGGCGAACGGGGGAGCGTTTTGGCGGATTATCGGGTGCGAGACGCTGCATAAACGTGTGTGTGTTTATGTTGGGCACATGCATAATGTGCACTGACGTTTTTTTTGTATGTATTCTCTTCTGCTTAACGTGCAGAGATGTTTCTTTTTTAACCACTCCATGTCAGTGGCGAGATTCACGACGCTCCACGCAGAAGACGTTCCATAATTGATTGACTTCTAATCGTGGTTTTATCTGCGGACAGCTGCCAGTCGTCTTACAGGAGCTTTGGCCGGATTAAGGATGCAGAATTTATTGCCTAAAAGCAAGCAGGCAAAAACTATTGGATCGCAAGGTACATTTACACAAGGACGGTCGAAGAAAGATTTGCATCCTAATGGCGGGCGCGCATGGTGGGAAAGATTTATTACAAATAAATATCCTAAAATCAACACCCTGGGGATTTGGTGGCACTGACGGGTATGTATATTGATGAATTTGTTTGTTTAGTATTGTGCTGGAAATAAAAGTCGAAAAGTTACAGTTACTTTGGAAATTAAAAATACTCTGCAGAGTTCAAAGCCATTTATTGAAATTGTATTAAAAAGTAATATCAATTTAGGTATTAAAAATAAAGCACATTAGTATCTATCCAGGACTTGCCATGTGTGCTCGTTTCATAGTGCATCACGTCTGCCTAAGCAAATTTTACCTCGTGCGCTAATCATTGACATTGCACTTTGTCTGAGCGCAAAAGGTGAAAAAATAATAAAAAAAATATATGGAATAGATGGTGTTTTAGGTTGTTTTAAATGTATTTGTTTCAATATTTTCTCTTCGCAAAAATTATGTTTTAAATTACTTACTAACAAACTATAACAAATAACACTGCAATCAAGTATTATACCCCATATGTAGCTGCAAAAAAAAAAAGAACTAAAAAGAGGAAATTTTCAAGCTGAAGAAATGCAATGAAGAGAATTAACCAACATCAAAGCAGAAATGCAATGAGAAAAAATATGACATAGGAATGGTACTGTTATTTCAGTTATAATCCATTGCATTTAAAATAAGAACAATTTCAAAAGGTTACACATAAGCAGATTATTTTGTGTTAAATTTTTTTGCCAAATTGTTGCACAAAAAATTAGGTTACTTTTAAGATTAGCATTATCAGTTTTTGTAACGCATCAATCCTAACCAAACTAAAATGGTCAGCAAAATAGTAAACAGTAAACAGTAAACAGATTTGACTTGTTTGTTTTAACAAATTATTATTAAAAAATGATATTTAAAACATATTCCTTATAATTTATTACAGCACAAGAAACAATATGAACACTTCAAGACAAAATCAAGAAAATGAAATGAAATGCTGGCTGTCTCTATCTACACTGCTTATTAATTCGCATATAAGCACGCCGGCAGTAAGGTTCGCGATACAATGATTCCAAACCACACATCCCTGTTTGGCCACATCGCCACAACGCAACGGAACTACCTGCCACGCCGATGCCCGTGCACACCATTCATGGACCGCACTGGCAAACCTCCAATTCGTAAGCCGCATTGTTTTGATTTTCCGTTGTTTCGGGTGTGCGAAATTGGCCGCATCAAAACGACCGGGCGTCTCCATCGCGCGCGCTGCTAATTCCAACTCGGCATCTTCAGGTGTTTGTGTGGGTGTGGGTGTGTGTGTGTGTTTATGCTGATTCAATAACACCAGCCCGGAAATCCACTTACCACTCGTCGGTGGTGCAGCAAATGCAATTTACCAGCGGGCACGCCGTGCGTCTTGCGCGCGCGGGATCAGGACGGCACACGGCATCAGGACGTCTCGAGTCCAAAACGTTCACGCCATCGGGCTTCCATCGCCGTTCCAATTTCGCACACGCATCTCTCCGTGTGCGGGCTGCCGGCTAGCAGCCGGATGTCTGCTCCGGTGGGAGCAGTTATTCATAAATTTTAATTAATTTTCATTATCCTTTCAGCGCGCGAGCGTCAACGGCAGATAAGGCGCGGGATTGAAATGTCGGCGAGCGTTGCATGTGTGCTTGGGCGGATGACTTGCCGTCCGGCGGTGCGTTTCGCTACCATCTGTGCATTACTAATGCAGTATCGTATTGAAATCAAGATTCTGAATGCATTTATTTATTCATTCTTGTTGAGCTCGCTCCCTACCCAGCTTGCCGCTCGTGTCCACCGTTGTCCATCAGAAAGTCGCTGGTGCATCCCAGTGCCTAATGCTAAGCTTTGGCTCGCTTGTTGCCACCGGTTGATGGATTATATAAACTGCAACCAAACAACAAACACCCGGGATTGCAACCGATCAAGAAGTGGAACGAATGCTGCATCGTTCCCGCCAGCACGGGCATTCATTTTTCATTAGAATCCACACAATCCGTGATCATATGTGATGGTCGTACTAGGATTCTTTTTCCCTTTTTCTCTCTCCCGCTCTCTTTCCCTAACGCCCTAGTACACCACATCCGGCAATCCATCATTCATAAGACCATCCCGACTACCCCAACTGCAGCAGTTTTAGTTCGGTTTTCCGTTGAACCAACAAAGAGAAAAAAATCGTTTTTTGTTTACTTTCAATTTTACTCCAACCGGATCCGCCCGACTGGAACGCAAATATAGCCAAACCGATCGGCTTTTATGGGCGTCCCCGTTTCGGTCCCGCCGGGTGACGGGAAAATAATGAATCGAAACGCGAAACGCGATCCGGTCCGGGGTCGTCGTGGGAGTTTCTGCAGTTCCGGGACTGTTTTCGTTGCGCCCGGCAGAAAATCAACAACGCGAGCGCGAGTTTGCGAGCGGCCGGTTACATTATCGAGACGCGTGATCGATATTGACTCGACTCGGTGGCCACGCGTGGCATTCGAGCCCAACCGGTCGGTAGCGGAGAGGTTTGAAACTTCGAAAGCGGTGGGTGGGAAGGCGATTTTTATTTGCTAAGTATTTAAATCAACAGACATGAGTTTTCCAGCCCGGCACGGTTTATTTTTGCTACTTCTGGGAGCGTTAGGTGGTTAGCTAATTTTGTGTGCAAATGTACTTTCAGAACTAGGACACTGCTAGGTGGCTCTGTTGCGAGAATACACAAGAGGTGAAATAAATGAAAAACATTAGTTTGCAGCACAATATAGTTGAATGTTTCAAACATCCATTGCATGATAGTCAAGTTATGATGAGTTGTCCAGAACTTAACAAGGCGTTAATAAAGTGTTTCATGAGTACACATTGCACAATGTTCGCCGTAGTTTAGGTGTATCAGCTTTAAAGTATGAAATTTTCCCGAAGAGTATATATAAATTCCTAATTCATGTGCTCTACGGCAATGCGTCTAGCAAGCTTTCATCGGAAAAGTCTTGCTGGTCTTGATTTTGGCTTCAGCTGTACAAGCATTCGTTGTATCTGTGCAAACTAAGTTTACGATCTAATAACATTTTGTGAGCGATAAATATGTGGGATGGAAAAGAGCGTAAAAAGCATATTAAAATCAGCATATCATAACAAATGACATATTGTAGCAATTATATCAAAAAGCATATTATATCAAATGACATCTGGACCGCGTTTAAATATAGTAATTTCAGCGTTGGTACTATGATGAAAAATAGTTTTTAACTAAAGATTGCATATGACATGTCCAACATATTCTCTTTCAGCCCGAAAGTATGCAATCTTTACAGCTGAACTCTTCGTTGGCACAATGAGACCGATGCAGTCCTTCAATGTAAATAAAGCATGCAACGTGGTATAAATTCGTGGATAATTCATCAATAAGGCGTCGCTCGGAAGACTTTGGATGGGGTCCGAGGGATCGAAAGTCTTCCGAGGGACGCCTTATTGATAATTGACTGGAATAGTCAACATACATATTGAAGATTATTTAAATAAAACTACTATTGTATTTAATATTATAATAATACAATTTTAATGCAACTATCCTAACAACTAGCCCTAACTATTTCCTGGTCTAGTTAATCTACCAAATATCTTCTTCTCGATCGCTGGCTCGTGTCATTTCCTATAAGGATTGTATTGTCAGTTACTATAATTATATACTTCCTTCAACCTTTTAGTATAGAGGAAAACTATAATGGAATCAAATTCTCGTAAAGATAAATGGGCAGTTTTCGAAATGGGACGAAATGGACAGTTTACAGATCATTTTTTCATTATTCATTTCAAGATAGCCCTTTTAAAGTTCTCTTTCAAAAGCGCAAAACCATTCGAGTGTACGCGTCGTGTCCTTATACCAGGTGAATCATTCTTCGCAATGATTTATTGCATTGTATTACAAAAAAAATACTTTCGCCCTCAAAAGCGGCGGATGCGATGGCGTCCCCATCCCGGTACTCCTTTGCAATCTAGTGTGATATATGTAAATCTCGTGAAAGAAGCAAAAGCTGTACGATAAAAAATACCCCAGAAACGTAAATGTTTATACAACTTTAGCGGCACCAACTGCTGCAGCAGTAGCAGCAACAGCAGCGAGTACCGCTGGTTAGCTTTCCGGTGAATTTCTTCGTAGCATGGAACGCTCCCACCACGAGCACAGGGAAGGGTGCCGCCGGATGCGGTCTAGCGTCATCTCTGTTGTGAATGTTGCTATATGACGCTATGATTCCGCTGTCATTCCTCGTCCTCGCATGCACGGTCGTCCGCACCGCGTTGAGACGACGTTTCAGGAATATATCATTTTAATGGTTGTTGACAACGTTATGATCACCTGCATGATGTTTAGCGTGCCTCGAGAAGGATATGGAACAAATAAAGAAGGTGAATGTTTAAGCTGTACCGTTTGTTTCGCCACCGTATGTAATCGCTTGTGTGTGTGTGTGTGTGTGTCTAAAAGGGGGAGGGATATATTTTGTATGAGTTAGATAAGGCGTTAGGGGATGGATGCGAGATAAAGCTTACTCCTAGCATTCTGCGTTTAAAATGTTTATCGCACATCTTTTCCGTAATTTAATCCGATAGGCATTTCAGCGCAATGGAAGAGGAAGAATGCATGGAAAGCGCTTAAGATTAAATTCTCTTCATATAGGTTTCATTTTGAACAGTTTTGTATAACTCATTTACAATACTTCTTAAACAATAGATAGATGTTAATGTCAGTCAGAACATGCTACCATAAATATTATTTTTGTGTTACGGATTATATTTCTCGTGATGTTTTTAGAAAGTCTCTAAAATTTTATATGGACAAGATCAGAATATCGTACATTAAAAATCATCGTGTAAAGATTCATCCTAATCACAAATAATACATTTTGCGCCTGCATGCAGGCAACACGCTCAACAGATTGTAACGAGGGTGGAGTAACTCTATTGGAGCACATGGATACTGTGGGCAGAAGTTTACAAAGAGCTTTTAATGATACAAACGTTACAAAATAGAAATAAAAACGTATACCCACAACGCATCTATCACGTCGTAACAATGAAACACATTACCACTCGTGCAATACAAAAGAGAAAATATTATTCAACAAAAACTACTGCCGGGTTTGAACTTATTTGTTCGCAGATTATCATCCTTATGAGCGAAAAAGCAAGAATTCAGCGCAAACTACTGACGCAACCATTCGCACCGATAGGATAGAACTAAGCCGGTAGCTCAGCGAAAGGTGTGCCCTCGAATCCCATTTTCCACCGCGCGGGGGAGTGTGCTTCCGCTTCACTGCCCACCGCGGATTAGTTTTGCCGTGGCGCACGGCACAATAAACCAGCAAGATGGCGTGGAAAGTTTTCTGCCACCAGCGAAAAACGGTTCGATGCGCGGACTGCGAAGCACTCGAGGGCGATGATGAAGGTTTTGTTGGACACGTGGAACAAGAAACATTTATTTACAACAACAACAACAACAGCAGCAGCAGAAGTTGTTCTCCCCCACTCGTTCTGGTGCTAACCGCTAGTGTGCGGGGTAGTGTAAAGCGAATCGGAAGAATTGGATCCACAGAAGTTGGACAAATGATGGCAAAGTTGTGCTGCTGGTAGTGCGCGATGCGGCAGTGAAACACGATGAAGATGGAGTGACAGCAGAGTACAAGTTGTTTTAGCAGAAGTTCAAATGATTTCACCCCGTTCTTCCTTGCAGGTTCGCCTTACGGTACAATCACAACGCAGCACGCGCGCGCGCGAGGGAGAGAGAGGGTTAAAGTGATGGGAATGAGTTCACAGTAATAGCGGAAAGAAAGCATTGCTTGATGATCTTCATTACGTTATTGTTTTATGTTTTATTACCGAGATCTATCGATTGATTGAGCTGTGGGATGGAATTTTTGAGTGCATTTATAACGATGGTTTATGGTTTGTTTTCAACTTTTTTAGCCATTTTCTTTTGTCGTACCATTACGATATAAAGGTTCCATAACGTTACAAAAGTGAAGATAAGGTTCCGATAAGATTCCAATAAGGCTCTGATAAGTCTCGGATCAGGTGTCGCTAAAACTGCAATAAAGCTCCGATGAAATTTTCAAAAGGTTCCATTAAGGTTCCAATAAGTCTCCAATCAGGCTTCGATAAGACTTCAATGAGACTTCAAATTGAGGCTTGACTTCGAGGCTTGAGTATTGTTCTAACAAGGCTGGTTCCGACAATGTTTTGATATGGTTCCGATACGGCTTCAACAAGGCTCCGATAAGTTTCCATTAACGCTGCGATAACTTTCTCATAAGGTTCCAAAAAGGTTCCGATAATGTTTCCACAAGGCTTTGATAAGGGTCCGATAAGACTGCAATAAGACTTCGATTATGTTCCCATAACATTCTGATAAGGCTCCGATAATGTTCCAATAAGGTTCCAATAAGGTTCCTTAGAGAGGTAAAGATACAAAATGAGCTGGAGATTGATTTGATACCATTTACATGGAAAATTCCTAACGAAAGCCATTGGCTAATATAATTACGATAGTAAGTCAAACATATCCTCAGTTCTCCAACTCTCTTTTGCTCTTAAAATATACTTATGTGGCTCATCTTGAAAATTGCACATTAAACACATCCCATGCACACCAACCGAACAATGGTTTTGAACCCGATTCCGGCTTAGTGTTCCAACAATGCCAAGTCATTAAGCTGAGCAGACCGAACCGTTTGACGCAACCGATCAGGTTGGTTGCCACGGCAGCGAGATTAATTTGTCATAATACGATATGAATACTAATTCGCGGGTAACAAGCCCACCGTGCTGCACAACATTGTTGCTGCGAGAGGCGCTATCCGCGCCACAAATAGGCTTCCGTGTCATAGAGGATTAGCAGCTACTGGTGGCCGTTTTGGCGAACTGCAATTCACTCAACCTGCTGCTGCTGCTGCTGCTGCTGCCGCTGGTGGTGCTGGTGCTACACGTGACCGAACACAATGTGCCTCAAACTGTGCCAAAAACCGTAGCGATTACCTGGCCCGGTACATGCCGGGGACAAAAAAGCTCCCACCGCTCAAAACGCTAATGCCCCGTTCGGCTTACCGGTATCGGACAGTTTGGACAGTCCGTTTGTGTGTGGTTTTCGGTTCCAGGTGTTGGTGGAGCCACCGCTGGACGGGATGCAGCATAAATCGATCTCCGACACCCGCAGTAAGTGTGGCATTGTTTGGAGGTAGACGCGAATAGGAACGCTTGGGAAAAAAAGACTAAAACCATTTGAATATTCAACGTGTGGTTGGAGGACTTTTATGACTTCAGTGGAGGCGGGCAGACGTTGGAAGGTGTCCGGACTTGTTCAACCCCTGTGTAGATCGAATGGCGAATGTCTGAGTTAGTTCTGCGATGGGCAATAGGGTCGCTCGGTTGATGAGTGGATTTTTTTTTCCTTCTCGAACAGAACGGATGCTGACACATTCGGTCGAAAGTTATGCTTCGCTTCCGGGCTTCGATCTCGGGTTTGTCATTGGGTGGTCCAGAGTGCCCTCGTCTGTGGTTGGCCCGAGCGAAGGTTGAACTTTTACACCGCTTGATTCTATTAGAAGGACGTGCTGGCAGGGTCGGTATTTACAGTGAACGTGAGAATAATTTGCGATTTGGACCAACCTTTGACCAGCCGGGAAAGCTTACGCGACTGTCTGGGTGGAGATATGGACACGGTTTGGTTTGGATTTGTTGAACTCATTCATTACTGTGATAGGTGCATCATTGATACCTAAACTGTCGAACTTCTTGTTTGCCTGCCGTGTTCTTGTTTCGGTCTGCTTTTGATTTCTTTTGATCCTTTCGACAAAAGCGACAATTCCGTGAGTTGCGCTACGTGTTCTTCGAAGATGTCTCAATTTATGTTTCGAATTATTTGGGAAAAAATCGACTTTGGTGGAAAAAATCATCGATCTTGAAAGCCAATCTGGCGATAACTAGCAGAATGTGGTTTTATTGCACTGTGCTTTTCTTCTTTAAACGGTTAAATTTTAATTTCCAATTGATTTATAGTATCTAATTCTTTCCTGAAAGTATGAATGAAATTTTAAAAACTTTTTCTTAACATGTTTTTACCATTTAGTTGATATGTTGAACAGGAGTATTTTACCTACTTAACACTTCTCCTTAACACTCTTCCATAGTTACTTCATACTTCTGTTACTTTAGCTTAACAGGATATGTATGTATTATATACTAAAAATTGGGTTTGTTATCCTATGCCTTAACTATCATGGGAAGATTATGATAATCTTGATGATCTCTCGAATGTGTAGAATGACCAACAAAGCTCGAAAATTAGTTTGATACTGACCATGAAGTTATTTTTGAATCTTTATTAATTATTGCTTTGTTGAACAATGTGTATTATCACTGCAAGGAGCATATTACTCGAATAAAATATTTAAATGGAGTCGAAGAATACGAAGTCGCAGTGATTGAAATTCATTTTTTTAATATCTTCAGTCTAGAGAAACGAAAAAGATTATTCATTTGCCTTTCACTAGTCATTCATCATCAATTTGTGACATAAAAATGTCACATCATAAGCCAGCTTTCTAAATTAAATCATTACACCAGCAAAAGTATCATTAAATCAAGCTCCTAATCATAACTTTTGCATTCATTCTTGCTGCGAAGAGCACAAACCTCCCTAATTGCTTCGCTTCGGTGTTTTATAGCACATCGAAGAGAAAAACTCGCCGTGTTTCCGCGAACCGACCCATCAAAATTTAACTCATTTCCCAATCTCGCTTTGATGTCTCCCCCGCACTGCGCGGTGCGCCGATTGCATTGCGATAAATTCGGCAAAACTTCACCAGCGTAGCCGCGTTACCGAATACGGTCATTTAATTTAATTGCCACTTGAGCGGAACCACTCAATCTTATTCTTACAAAGACGATGTTATTATCGACTGCCGAACAAAAAATCACAAAAACACAAAAATAAAAAAACTGGAAAAAGATATCTCTCTCTCTCTGTCTGAAAAGCTCGAAAAGTCGTTTGTGGGCGGTGTTTAAAAGTGTAAAATTTCGTATTAATTAGCCATTAGGTCGCATCATTAAAAACGTTAAATCTCTTCACCGGCGGCCGACTTTTGATGGTGGCCGAGGCCCGTTTAGTGGTGGGAAATTTGTCAAGGATTCGATTCGGTCATCGAGGAGGGTGATTAACACACCCATCCGCGAGCCTCCGCGAAAACGACCGGACGTCGAAACGAAAACAAACGAAAAAGCGGAATCGTAAAAGGGGCGTGAAAATGATGTTGTTAATGAAATTTACGATTCTCGCTTTCGTATTTCTTTTTTCTCAACGATTCTCGAGCCTCACCGGGAGGAGCGGTTTTGCTGTTGCTGTTGTTGGTACATGCTATTACCGTGGGGAAATCTGTTAAAATCGTTTTCACCGAGCTGCAAATGTGGGTCGACCAGCTTCGAGACGGATGAGAAGTTGTCCATTGACGAAGTTTCCTGCTGTTGCTGGGATTTTTGTTTTCTTCTCTGTGTATGTGTGCGCTCTTTCCATCCCATTGCTATCGTGCTTCCTACGCGTTCTCTTTTGGCCGTTTTGGCCTAGTTTTGTGGCGCTTCTCAACGCACCAGAAAAAAAGGTACTAAACAAATGCAATCAGCATAATTCACTTTAGCTTGGGCACGCCGTGCACCTCCTCCGGTGTGCGCTGCTGGCGCAGTTTCTGGGAAGGTGGAATTGTTTTTCTCATTCCTTTCGGAGTGTTCCAAGTTTTTTTTTTGGTGCTGAACATTTCATTCCTTTTGGGCTCCCCCCTGCCGGTGTGTCCGATTGGACTGTGACGCAAACCTGATGGTCTGATTTTAGGCGGAATTTAATGTTCAGCACGGGCTGCGACTCCGATCCGTCACGGGTAAAGTTTGGTCGGGGTTTGCACGGCCCTGCAGTGGTGGTGAAATGTTGTGGAACAGTTTTCGTGAAAATGTGGACTCTTACATCGATGACGATTGCCGCGCGGCGTCCGATGCTGGAATGCGAAAGGCGCACGCTGTGGGAGGAAGAAGTGGATTCTTTTGTTGCTGGGGAGTTGTGCAGAAAACACAGCAGGAATGTTTCATAAATTTGGAAATATCAAACGCATTATTTTGTTGATGGAAAAAAAAATCGAGCAACAATCCAACATTCAAAGTTCACAGTTTGTTCGTATATTTTTTCGCATTTCGTATATTGCTTTGCAAATTTTCATTTTTGAATTCCAACACTGTGCATGGCTAATTGGCTGTGCTCTTTCTACTTTAATGGCTGCCCCTATTACATCCGTTTAGCCAAGCGATTGTTAGTCGAATCGCTGATCGCTCCTTTGATACAGCTCGAATGGCGTTCCCGCGTTTGCATACTTTCAGGCGTAAATTGTTCAAACTGATTCAACATCGATTTTTCGACAGCTGAAATGCGGGAAATTTATAGTTCGATATTTGCACTTTTAACAATGTAATGGAAGTCCATCCTTTTTGTAATAAATATACAATAAATTAAGAAATAATAATATAGAAATAAACTTCTATGTGGCGCATACACACCTCGGCTTTAAATGCTATGTGATATTGTACACTCTGGCTATGGTAATATCTATAATATTTTTTCTCAAATTATATGCATTAAATAAGACTTAGCAAGTCAAAATTAGTTACTAAAAACTCTGAAAATACCTTCACAATCACTTGTGGACTGCATACTTCAGCGCTGTTTGTGCATTTTTACTCCAATTTATTCGACAACCACTTCATTAAAGCATAACATTAACGTTTAACGTCAATTTTGTTTCCAATTTTTGTAATTATATATTAGGTTATGTAGGATTTATGTTACGATTCGTCTTTCTAATAAGAAACAAATAATAACAAAGTTGTATTCCTAAAAGAAACAAATACCATCTTCCTGTAATGCGGTCAGCATACTTGAGGGCGCTGGCAACATCCATGACAGCAGGGAATAAATCTCACGAACCAATTTATTATCGGCTTTCAGTAATCAGCACCCATCGCTCGTGGAGTGCCAGCGCGTCTCACCGCGTCGGATTTCCCTATCCTTTTCTTCTTCGAGCGTACTCGTAGTCGACATTTACACCGCCTCACCTTAAGTCGGCGAGCAACCAAGCAACAATCAATACCGCTTTCCGTGGTACGAATCCATTTGTCAGATTTACCCCGGCTGGTCCCTGCCCGGTTCCGCGTTTCGATACTCGGTTTGAAATGCGAAATATTGCACCTCGTTTGGCACCTCGACGTTTATCTAAGCTCACCCGCCTCCCCCCAACTGCCCAGGAGCTAGTGGCGCGAAATAGTATCCGAAACTGTTCGGCGCTAATTTACATTCCGGTGGCATATATCATGTACGGGCGACGTAAAAACCTCATAAATATGTTTATCGCCTGACTTGCGTCGCGCTCGACCGTGGGAGTGGTGCGTGGGTTTCTGGCTGAGCGGCACAAGCTTTCTTGCAAGGAACGGACGGAGGGTTTCCGCACTCCTTCCGTCCCCTTTCCGCGTTGTAGCGCGAGTGTAGCGTTGGCAGGCGTCGAAAAACCACGATCGGAGCGATGGGGCGAGACGTTGTGAAGACGCTGCGGAGGATGTTGCGGATAAATCCTTCCGTCCGCATAATGCCAACTAAAAGGTACCCGTGTTGCCCGTGCGATCGCGTCGTGCGGCTGAGAGAGAGAGAGAGCGAGGGCGAGAGTGTTGATTTAATGCAAATACCAGATATTTACACAAGCAACCAACGTCGCGCACGGACGGACGGGTTGGTTCGGTGTTCCGGTTACGCCTTCGCGGCAGGTACCTGCTTCGTGCCTGCTGTACTAGCTTCCGGAGTAACGCGGTCGAGCACCACCGCGCGTATTATGCATTGCGGCAGGCTGGTAATAGGCACAGCCTCAAAACGGGACGCCAGGCATAACGCGCAACCGGGGCTAATATTTGCTCCACGCCCGTGAAAGAGGCTTAGTGGGAGCGCAATTTTGCGGGGTGCATTGGACGAAACAAAAAAGTCGCGAGTAAAATGAGCTGTGAAAAACGCCCTTTCGTACAAACGACGGAGGGAATGGGAGTAAGTTTTGTTATCAAGGGGGTACAATCGCTTCTGGATGGGCCTTCAAGGTAGCGTACCTGTTGTTCTGGGGTACTGATTTTAATCGTATGTGAGTGATATTGCACTTAAGAGTTGGCGTAGTTGTCATGTTTTGACTATTTTTGCATGATGGACATGTACATTTCATATGATTTAACAAAAAGTTACCCATTTGAAACTAGATAACGGCTTTCTAGTGTAGAACAAATGTCTTGAAATGTTAAAAGTGTACATTTTTTTTTATAAAAAACATTTATTAGTGTGAAAGACTTAAAAATAAGGGACAACAATATATAGGGCTTAAAAATTAACACTTACAACAGAGAATGACGGAGGACTTCTATGTCAATCGCAGCATCATTGTTTCCAATGATGTGGATGACATAGTTGG
>KB672802.1:4729840-4743337 GCA_000349145.1 Anopheles dirus | reverse complement strand
ACTATATATATATATATATATATATATATATATGACTGAGTTTTGTGAAGAATCGCATGGTATTGTAATAGTAATGCAATTTACATTACTTCGGCGTTTAAATGAAGTATGAAATACCTTTAATTTGTCTAGTCTGAGCTTTGTCTTTGTCTAAAGCTTGCTGATTGCGGCGTTACTGGCTGATACTGAATTATTTAATTTGCCACAATTTAATTTGGAGAATAAACGCCTAAATGTATGCCAAAGAAAATTTGGTTCTTGTCAGCTCTTTATTTTGTTATTTTGATTTTACACTAAATGCGAACTCAACGAAACACTAAATGCTCTTTTCTAGTGCTTGAACATACGTTCACCACCTGTCCCAGGGTCTCCGATGCTTGGAGAATCCTGCAGCAGAGCATCGACACTTTCGTTCCTGGACTACACCCTACATTCCTTGCCCTTCGCTTACCTGAACTAACAAACATTAATACAAGGAAGCGAATTCCCATCCTACGTTTGTTTTCGAACTGTATCATCCACATTGTTGGAAACAACGATGCTGTGATGGATTTAAAAATCCTTAAATGTTCTCTGTAATCCGCTGTACGTCCACAAGCTATTTCCTCACCATAACTATTGTAAACTAGAACGTAAACTTTGTTTTTATTACCATTAATATTTTATTACCATTACCATCGATACCATTAGTTTAAAATATCTTAGCATTCCATGTTCAATAATGCTTTCTAACATTGATGAGATTTTTTAATTATAACATTGTAAAATAATGCATTCAAAGGTGGTAAATCTAAAACTCGTTGCAAATCTGAAGTGAATTGCACGTACATTCTGGCGTAAATTTGATATATCAAAGAAAAACCATGGACTTCATACGACAAACGCCTTATTAACTGATTATGCTCTCTTCAATTGTCCAGTATTGATGGAGTTTTCCAGCTTCGTTTTTTTTAAATAAATAAATATCCGTTAAGTACACAGTTACGTCCTCAACCATGTCCCTACATCTACTAAATAACACATAATAATAATGCCAGCATATTGAAATTATTATCCTCCCACGGCGTTAGTCATAACTCCGTGGGCCGGTACCACTGTTCTCGCGAATGAATGGCAATGAAATTCATTCCACGCCTACTTCAATAACCTCGCGATGGCGGTGTGCAATTTAATCTACGATCAACATTTATTTTCCGAATGTTAACATAAATACATCGAAGCAGTGCGAAACTCATCCCACCACTGCCCAGGGCCACCCACCCACCCACCTTCATCTCCAGCCTTCCCTATTGAAGATGTTCATGGCATACTTCGTTGGTGTTGTTTTTTTGTATTTCGCGCTGCCTCTGAACGTCTTGTTCAATTCACCACCGGGAGGCAAGGGCGATAATAAGTGAAACGATTGATTTCGGTACGAACCGTGGCGAAACCGTACACCTGGACGGATCGGTGGGCTCGGGGTGGCTCAAATTGGGTGTTTTAAATTAATAGCAACTAGGTAATAAATGCGCCGACAAAACCTCCGGGCAAATGGGTAATGTGTTCGAGCAGCGGCCCCGTTTCCGGTCCAGTCTTGGGGCTGACTGTGGGTGGCTGGAGGCTGGGGTGTGTGGCGTGTCCCGGCCCCCCAAAAGGATGACATAGGAGATAGGCATGCTTTTATTCCGAAGCGAAAGTGGTGCTTCCGTGCTTCCCTTGGGGTTGCCCATGGGGAGGAAACATGGTGTCTCCGTTCGGCTCGGGCTCCCCCGCGTGGCTGCACTCGTCCACCCGTCCCCCACCCCCCTGCCACCCACGGTATCGGTAACATCATTTGCAGAGCGGTGATAAATTACCCTCTACTTTCTAGGCTATTTAGGGTGAGTTATGGGCTCGCAGTTGAAATCGTTTGTAAATTAGGCGTTGAAAGGCTGCACGGTTCGCTTTTAATGTTCGCACATTTTCTGTCCGATTGTTCGGTGGAGGGGGAGCGTGGCGCGGGAGGGGGCATGGGCTGGGTTGGTGAATGGCGCGACGAATGTGGTCAGTGAAGTTTTCTGCCGGCCCGGGACCGGTTAAATGGGCGGCTTTTTGGGCTTACCGGAAGGCGGCCGTAAAGGTTGGATCGTCCGGGAGGGGTCCTTGGCGAAGGACCGTACAAACACTACGGTCGGGGATAGTCCGTGGCCGCACAATGATCAGGCTGCGAAGTAAGAGTTGCTAAAGGTTGTGTTTATATGGCAAAAGCAAACGGTCGCTTCTTTCAAGGTTCGTGTGAACGAATTTATTTCCATTTATTTTCAACTCGATTGTCTGTTTTGGTGGACATACAAATCATTGTATGGTTTATTTTGGCTTCACATGTATTTTGCAATATGGTGATGTAACATGTTGTTCTAGATAATTTAAATTTAAATAAATCCACTTCAATCGTGCACTCGTCAATTTAATGTTGTCGCATATTTGTTCGACTTCGACATATCGCTTGCTGGGTTTAGATTTCGGCTTTTGTCCCATGTTTTCCCAAACTGAACCATCCTCAACTTTCCCGTAAACTTCCTTCCTCTTCCTACTCCTTTATTTTTAATCTAGACTTTAAGTTGATTTTTTGTAAAACCTAAGGTAAA
Source organism: Anopheles dirus (assembly GCA_000349145.1). Taxonomy (NCBI): domain Eukaryota; kingdom Metazoa; phylum Arthropoda; class Insecta; order Diptera; family Culicidae; genus Anopheles; species Anopheles dirus. Next base: position 4,740,731 of record KB672802.1, on the reverse strand, counting down.
CAAAATAAATTATTGAAATGAAATGAAATGAAATGAAAATTCACTTATTTTGAAGTATGTTTGTCTCAAGAAAATCAACTGCGACATTGGTTGCTAAGTAGCTAAGTTTATAAAAGTACTAAATCCTGATAAATCCTTCAATAGGTGGGTTCACACGAGTCGAACTTTGCTCGAATTTGTACGATCTGCGAACCTTTTTTGTAAATGTATTAGTGAGTCGAGCAAAGTTCGCCGAGTCTGTTTCAAGCAGAAAAGGTTATCCTGTAATAGTGTGCGTGAGGTTCATAATCGAAAGTTCAACTCGTGAGAACCCGCCTAATTTGTTGGTATCTTTTGTAAATTTATATGTTCATAAAAAAATCAAATAGAAAATAATATGTTGTTGCTAATTAACTAGTTTCTTTAAGCAATTGACTCAATTCCATATGAAACGCAAATATCCCATATTTTTGTAATCTACCTATAAGTATCCATATTTAATACTAATAGAAGGATTCGTTTGATATGATTAAAGTTATATTTAAACGTTTATTATTGTAAGGATTACAGTAAGTTAGCATCCATTTGATAAAATAATAAGAATAGATAAATAAAATAAAATTAAAGGTACATTGTTTCTAGCAAATCGTTGAAACTGATTCGCAGATTGCATACATTCTGGCGCAAATATGCATGGTCTGTGCCTAATGACAAAATACATACGATAAGCATTTCCATAACGTCTTCCTTTATTTCATTAGTCTTCATGTTAGATGAGTGAACTTTAATACACTCTTATTGTACTGTATAAACTATCTGATTATATTTGTTGCCTTGTTTCTACATGTTTCTACAAAAAAAAGAAAAACATAATTTATTCCATCTTGCCATAAATGAGATCACTTCCTCCAACAGCGCAAGATATTCCACCCGAGGTAAATTAATATTTTCACCGCCACAAAACAACTCGATTTGTAACCGAGCCGAGCCTTTGGCGGTTTGATGCTATTTCGGTGGAACGTGATCGTGTTTCCGCCATCGGGAAAGCTGGTTTACTTTGCATTCATTTACAATTTAAATACACTTCCACAAAAGTGCGGGCGGGCCCGAGAGCCGAGCGGGGCCGTTCAGCGGAAGAACACGCGAACAGCCCAGCCCATGTCGAACGAACGGGAAATCATACGGCCCAACGCGCACCTCGCATTTGCCCCGGGAGAAAGCGCGAAAGAACTCGGAGGCGGGCAACGCAGCGAAAGGAAACATTATGTCACCGGAGAAATACTGGCTGGCGACGAAGCGTCGGGTTTGCAGATAATTGGCATAATACTCACTGATACATTTCGAGACGGGCGCTCATTCGTTCGTTCGTGACTATAAGGGGGAGTCGCGGCTGTGGGGCTGTGGGGAGGCGAAAGTCATCAGGCCGCGGTCGCGAAACGGTGAATGAGCGTCGGGCTGGCTCGCTCGATACATGTCGCAGCGCAAACGGCGAAGGTGAGGCCGTGGCTGATTGAAGTGGGTTTTAAATGGAAAAGTGTTGTGCCTGATGTCGATAATTTCCAGGCCCACTCTGCACGTGCCGAACCAGGGCGGTCGTCGGTCGGTCTCGCTGGTGGTTGGTGGTGGTTGCGAGTGATATCTTTATTGCCGGTTCGGCATCGGGACTGGTGTCCTTAAAATCGGCACCATCGTTACGGCGGCACCAGGTCACCGGGTTTCAGCACCAACCTAGTGTGTTAAATGTCACGTCCCACTTGCAGAGCGCGCGCGTGTGTCGAGAGGGTGTGTTCCGCCCCGGATTCCTAGATGTGGGCACCGTTACAGCAATTCGCGGAAAACCGCGTCGTTTACGTTCGCTTTCAATTTCGCCCCGCCCGTTGACGACCGGATACGGATCGACAACCGGTGACCGACAAATGGATGGCTGTACGGTTGGTTCGGAATTGGCGATGAATGAGCGCGCGCGATTGTTGTGCAAGTGGCTTCGGGTTTCGCAGAAGGACGCTTCAATCGAAAGGTGTACCATCGATCCGATCCGCGCCTAGCGTTATGGGCCCCTTTCGTAGGCCCGCTACTGGGTTAAGAGGTTTCGTTCCGGAGGATGACTCCGTTCAATATGTTGCAGTGCAGGGCTGTTTACCGGGAACACCTACTTGTGTTTCACTTGGCGCAGCACCTTTCGCTGGCGAGCTTTCAAAGGAGATTAGTAACATCGCTTGTTTGGGGTAATTGAATCTGGGGCGATTGTATTTTGTGTCTTACAGTACAGGGAATCAGTTGCGGTGTATCGACTGAAGAACACTCGAACTGGTATTACAGTTTTACAACGTATCAGTCGTACAAGAAGCCTCGACTGTGAAGGCTTTGTCACGAAGAGACGTTAAAAAAGGAGTAAAACTTTTAACTCGGTCGATTTTTCGTTGCAATGGCCCAAACACCCGGAGTTCAAAACTTATTATTTTTTGCTCCTGCTCTTGCGTGACGCTGCTAATTTTCATCTGTCCCTCGCTTTTTTCTCCTCAGCGACTTGTTCATCTACATTTTTTTCTCGCTAGCGCCATCTACCGTCAACGCACAGTACTTCTGCAGGCCACAGGTTGGGTCAAATTACTTTGACAGCTTGCTATGTTAGTTTAGAATATTTATAGTATATTGCTATTCTCTAATAGAATAAAGAAAATAAGGTGTTATGAATTTTCATTGCAATGTTTGTTATTTTTACAAGCGTTCGGATTTAAATTACATTTTTATTATATTCTCATACCAGTTCTATTATTTTCGTTCGTATTTGTATGAGATCAGAAAACTGACTTAGGTAGTAAATAAAGCCATCGTCACGACATAAAAAAGTTCTACAAGAATGCATACGTTTTCGCAATAATTTGTGGAGCCTCTGTTTTCAGAGGTTCGTTGGATCTTCGTTGGATCTGAAGGGACATTTTTGCGCCCAACAGTATGCAATCTGCCATACACTTGCTGATAGTGAATTCCTCTATTTACAGGTTTAACCATTTTGATAAATATGTACCACAGATGATTCTTTTCTGATCAATTTTGATTAAAAAGTACATACTGCAACAGTTTTAATTTATTATGGTTTTCATAAAATAAAAGTGTAAGAATTATTGAACCTGAACATACTTTTCTCTCATATTATTAAAATGGAGTAAAAGAGGCGATTTCAGGGTTTTAGAGAGAAAAATTTCCATTTTATTTTCTTAGTTATTTTACAATCCATCAAAAATAGCTCGACATTTTCTCACCGACGGCTTTTACACCTGCTCACTGAGCTTAACTATTTTTCTCACTGATTCTCAGTGAGTTACATTGATGCTGCTCTCACTGATACTCTCTCACTGCGTTGTCTTCCTAACAGGCAAGTCGTAGATAACATTTGTACCGTTTCTTAACATTATGATTGTATATAGTAAATTGTCAACTGTCCACTGTTTGTGTTGTTTTATAACTTCAAAATAGGTGCTTATTATGAAACTTTTATAAAAATAAAATAAGATTTTTCTTATTCTAGGGGCTTTTACAAAAATAAGAATGATATCCAATAATTATACATCAACAGATAATTCGAACTTCTCAACCTAATGCAGTTAATTGCGTCATACATGTTAAAAATGTCTTACACACTATGCAAGAAAACTCGTATGACTTGAATAACTGAAAACAAGTTGTTCAAATTACAGTAAACAAACGACAAGAAATCAATATACAAGGCACAATGGTTAATTATTCAATATTTTAAAGCACTTCATCGCTGGTTCAAATTAATTTCAAATTGTATAACAGGCGTGTCAAGGTGTCTGGAACCATTTCACACAGCTCCGACATTGTGCTTAAATCATAAGCTTTACGGCACAGCTTCTACTCGAACGTCACACAAATGAATCCCGAAGATCGGGACGCCCTTTAGCGTATCGTTTTGCGGAAGGCCTGTACATCCATCAGGCTTACTCAACCACCAGATAATAGACAGATTGTGTACACGCGTTCAATCGTATCCTCAAACATTGTGCCGATGCCGCCACGAGCGAGCAACCGTATCGTGTTCGGATATCGAAATCCCAATGACCACTTCACCTCGTCTAATCGCTCCGCACGACTAACCCTGACCCTGGCCTGGTGGAACAGGCGTTAGCTTCCTGCTGTTTAGCCTCAACGATGCGTTAAGTATTCACACGCTTCACACTGCTGTGTGTGCTCGGCATAGCGGAGGCCTTCCGTCTTTCTCCTGCAGCTCGGGCGGAATTATTCACCCCCGACAGCCGGCCCATCCACCGGAGAGGTGCAAAACACTCGTCAAATTAATCGAATCATTCGCACTCGATGAGCGGAAACTTCTTGGCGCGGGTGTGAGTGGACCAAGCATTAATGCTCCACGCAAGAGAGCATTCGGGGCAAGATTACAACACTTGTCCGGCCGGGAACAGTCGCCTGCAAGTGCCGGAAGTTGCCTCGAGACAGCTAGCAAAGATTCCTGGACCGGCATCCGAACGACGACAACTATCGGCCTTATTTGAATCGTAAATACTTGACCGCTATTAGGGCGCAAAGAACTGAACCGAACACTCGGCGACCGGTCGGAGACAAAGCGGCGCAAGCCGGAAAGAATCTTGACGTGCAAGGCGAACCGAACTTGAATGTTGCCGCACGCCGAGTGCCCCTCGGGCTAGGAAAACGTAGTTTGGTCAAGCAAACGAGTTTCGATAGACCGTTCGGGCGGGATAGAGCGACGGATGGCGTGCGATGGACAAGATGTCATTAGGAAGTGTGATCTTATTTAATTATTTCGTTTCCAGCGTGTCTGAAGTGTTCACCGAAGTCATCAGTCCGCACGAAAAGGCAAAACATCTCAGGGCTTAGTGTGTGTGCGTGTGCACACGCTCAGGGATAAGCGGGGAGCAGGTCCGGTTCCGACATTCCGGTGGGAGCGGCAACTGTGGCTCAATAAAAGCAATGGCCGGAGCCGGCTCTAATGGGCAGGAGCAAACTGGACAAGTAAACTAGGATCGCATTTGCGGGTCGTCGCCAGTGTACCGAACCTCAGGAACTCGGGGGTTAAGGAAAGTAAACAGAACCTCATTCAAACACTCGTTCACACACTTCGTTTGCGCAAGCGGTGCACACTGGGACGAAAAAATCGTTGCGAATTTTTGTTTTTATTATTTGATGTCGTTTTAAAAGAAATTTAAAACGATACTTTTGAAATTTTACATTTAAACATGGAAGTCTAATAGTTCACGACAAAAAATTGTATAATATTTTGAATATTTTTTTTTTATATCGATATTTCACGTAGTGATTGTCAGTGGATCAGTTTCGTTCAAGGTCCATTTATACTACAGGTCAGTCCATCCAGAGCGATTTGACTTCAAAAATCGAAAGGAGGAAGAAGACCACTGCAATCAAAACAAACCGATGCTTTTATCGGAACATACTCGTTTTTATACAGCAAACCTTGGTTTCATCTAAAGTATATGCCTATTTAACAGTGATACATGCAACCCAAAGAAGGATTATTGTGTTGTAATAGTGTTTCGTTCGTCATTTGTGTAAATAAAGCCAGCAATCAGGAGTGTGAGTTTGTCCCGCAGGACCAGACGATGAGTGGCAACATCAACGATCAACATCTTGCTTCACCTGTGATAACTGGCGTTGATTTATGTACCGATTGCTCGAAAATGATGGATTTAGAATCATAGTGTTAGTTTATCTGATTAATACCACTGTACGCAGCTTCTAATTCATGTGTTTCGTGTTTTAATCCAGGGATTTGTTTTGAACCGGGCATGCTCGTAGCTGTCAAAATTGCATATCTATGAATTTGTAAGAAAAAGAGCTACGGACTCACCTGTAGTCTGTCCATCCACCTTGAGTTTCGTTTACTAGTTTCCAAGACCAAGACTACCAGTTAGTTTTCCAAGAATTTTGACATTGTTCTAGAGTTTGCTTAGGTTTAGAATAGTCTGCAAAATCGTCATGGTGCTCACTTTCAATGTGATTATCGCGAATCAAAATTGAAGAAAAGTTCTTAAGCGAGAAAACAAATATAGCTAACTTCCGTAGAGTCGCTTGTTCCTACGTTTCAGTTCAGCATATCTTTGGAAGTCCTGGGTAATATGATCACAGAATATTATAGTAACAATTTGACGCGATTCTTCAAAACTCTTCGCTGTGGGAAAACTGTCCAACGGCCCACTGTCCAGCGCGTACTCCCAGCCAATAGGCAAGTGATCGTCTTGTGTTTTCTTTTGCCCTTACCGGAGTCAACAGAACGGTGGTGCAAGCCATCTTATTTGGACACACACGCTTGCTTACGATTGGAGCGCCTCGGGGAAGCGTTTCCGGTTAATATCCCGTCTCCAGTCACTTCCCGGTGTCAGTGTTGCGTGACGAAGTGGTACGGTATAACTTTTCCATCTGATTACTGGGACGTGCGGGCCGCAAGGTACGGACCACAGCCGGCAATGAAACGAACGCCGTCCGATACATCGGTCGGAGTTGCCAAGTTACCAAGTTTGTCTTGCCGTCTTGCTCGATGTCCACCTTGCGTGCAGCTGTGATGCAATCGAGCTGCCAGTTCCTCCAGCCGGAGCTGCTGCCAAGGCGTTCTGCTCCGCAAAAGTTGATTGGTAAATGTTTGCCCAATAAGGTGATTCATAAGCTCGCTTGATTGGGTTCGTGTTGACGGTGGCTTTTGCCTCGCCGGTGACAAGAACTGATTCGCCCGGGCAGGGATAATACGATCTACAAATAGGACTTGCGAGCTTAAACAACGCAACGCAATGCAAAGCTGGTGCAACCGATAGCGAACCGGTGGCTCGGTTTACAGTTTACTGCAAACTCCCTGTGCAAATAATGAAAACAAATTTTACGTCGGTGGGGCCCTTTTCCGGGCGTGACTCTTCGCCGGGCCGAGCCGTCCATAAATTTGGAGCGCAATTTTCCAAAACCGTCACGATTGTGCGCGGTCGTGCAGGGGCATAAATTTTAATCTTCGCCTCCGCTCGCAAAATGACCTCATCAGCACAACCGCGCGCCAGCTGATGCGCCAGTTGACGTTCGCTTCAATCACACAGACAGCCACGGACGCCCGCGGAGCCACCTGTCCGCTGGCCTGTCCACTTTATTAGATGGCCGGCCCTGCTTGCCACCGGAGCTGTACGCACGCTGGAGTTTATTAGTGTAAAAATGGTGCCACCGAGTGTCGGAGCGTCCGTGGCCTGCCGGGCGACGTGTGATGAGTATCATTTTGACTATTTGAATTAACAGCACTGTGCTGCTGCACGAGCGCCCTGATGCGGGAGCGAATGGTGGCACGTTATTTATGCGCTCGCCGTTTATCAACATATCAATCGGGAATGCCTTTCCCGAGCCGGCCGCAGCGGTACGCGTCCTGTCTTCGCTGGCTTTGTTTCGGGATGGAGCCCAGGACGCACTCCATTTTCTGCGTTCTGGGATAAATTTATGGAAATTTAGATGCAGTTGGCTGGTGGAAGTCTGATAAACGGGAGCAGTTTTTTTTTAAGTTCGCCTGTCCGTTCGTGCGTCGATTTGTAGCTTAGCGGGTTAAGTTAGGATTCTGCTGGACTTGTGTTGTGTATGTCTGGGAGGTTTGGATAAAGAAATATAGTAGAGTTACAGTGATATCTTTATTATTGCATCTGTGTCAGCCATTGAAATAGAAGTTCACGGTGTTAATTATTTTGAGCTGGTTCTTATAAGCCAATGTTGCCAATTATTCAAGTAGTTATTATACAAAAAACTGAGCCGTTTTCAAAACATAGATGAAGCATTGACTTTCTGACGGAAATTTGCTTTTGCAGCAATATCCTTATTGGATACAATGTGATCTTCAATTGATATTAATCGAAATATCCCACAATAAATAAATACATATGTATTCATATCTTGTTATTGTTAAAATGCATACAATCTCTGCATTCAGGAATACTTGTGTTAATACAGCTTAAATAATGTTTATGTTTTAAATAAAGTTTATTCACCTCTGTTCATTCGCGAAGTTTCGGATAGTTTTTCGGATTGCGCGAAATAATTACCTTGCAGCAGAATAGCGTGAAGAAGAGAGCTCGATGAGAGGCCATCGACTCATATTTATTAAGTTTAGGTGAGTGACGCGAGTGACACTCAGTTGGCCACTCACATTTTTTGCCATGCAGTACTAGAAGCAGTATTAGATGCAGTACTAGATGCTCATCTAGAGCAGTTTAGGTCTAGATCAGACGGACGAGTTGAACAACCTCGAAAATGTTGGTTCTATATTAGTGATATTTGATAGTGTGTCGGTAATATTCAGACACGCTTACCACATTGTAGAAAAAAATGAATGAATGAATGAATGCATAAATGAAGTAATTAATGAAGATGCCGCGTGCCGCCTCTTACTTATAAGACGTCTTATACCGTTATGCTAACTTACAACTACTAACGCTGAGTTTACTAACACGCTTGCTGCTACTATTATCTACGATTCTATATTTACAACGTTGTGCTTACTCACTAACCCTTCTACTCCACAATATCGCCGAACAGTAGCGACGGGCGTTACTAATTTTGCCAGCAGATGACGCCACAATGGAAAACATTAAAAATAAAAATAAAATAAAATCATCATAGGGAAGATTTGTAAATTAAACAACTACAGAAGTTTAGTGTATTTGTTTGCACTTGCATTATTACTATCCCTAAAACTGTATACGTTTTTGAATATATTAACTTGGTTAATAATGAATCATTCCTAACCTTATTTTAAGTATCGATAGCATAATATTTTGCACAATTTTCTAATTAACAATATACGATATACGCAAATGTACGATTAGCTGCGATATATCATTGTCCAATCTAGTCTCAAATGAGAATCACAGTAGATACACCCTGTCAATCTAGCCAATCTTTCAGAATCGTCTTCCACGACTTTATGAAACGTCTCGGAGTCTCCCCGAACTTGTGCACTCGAACGATGCAACGATGCTGCTCGGGGGAAATTTATTCGACTTCATTCGAAGAAAATGTTGCACCCACCGTCCAGCTATCACCTCCAGACCCCAGGACACACCCCCTCCTCCCGGTGACAAGCGTTGACAATGGGCAGTTAATCAAAGAGGCTTCCGGCCGTGTTGAGGGGCGAGCCTGGGTTGTGACTGCAAAGCCGACCGACGAACAATGGATTATCCTGCCGGAGCGCTCTCTCCGGCCGGGTGGTGCTTTATGTGGCGATTATCAAGATCCGCTGGTTTATGATTCGCGTGGCGGCGGCCAACAAAAGCCACCGCCGGAACGCCCCACGCCCGCGAGAAACCGGAAGGCTCGTACAATTGTATCATTCCCTGCAATCACCGCGCCGGATTGGGTGGGGTCGCGTCCCATTACTTGAAGTGAGCGCCCACTCATTTCCTTTCGAACGCCACGACCCGCTCAATCCTGCCTTCAGCACCTGGAACTGGATGTGAGGAAACATGTTGAGCGTTTATCAGCCCTTCCGGTGAGCGATGAGGGAGGAGATGGGTTTTTTTTCTTCTCCCTGTCGTTGCTTTGTTTCTCGTCTGCGCCGGTGAAATTTACGGTCATGTCGGGCATGTTTGAAATAATCGAGTGCTCGAGTGCTATTGATAATTTTAATTGCTCATTAGTCTTATCCGCTGCCGCCCTTTTGTTCTGGTGCGGAAGGTGTGTTCCCGCCACAAGTGCGACGCGGGCTCACTTTCCTGCACAGCTCCAGCTTCTGCGAGGGCGACAGAAAGAACATCTAGTGCTTGTCTTGGCGTCGAGGAGACACAAACAGCAAGAACACAGTAATACTGTATCGGAATAGGAAATAAAAGTCCCGGGGGTGACGAGAATGCAAAGCAATAACAGCCCACGTGCTTTTAATGGGCTGCTATCGCTACCGCCATTGCGTTATCCTGCGGATGCGGTTTTCCGTTGTCGCGCGACAAAAAAGAAAGCGAGCATGGCAGGCGAAAGTATGATGACGATCAGCTTATTTTTCCTCCCACCGGCATCCATCCTGAACCGCTTCTCGCTTCTCGCCACCCTTCGCGTATCCTTTTCAATTAAAAGTGTCCATTTATTTTGCCATGAACCATTGAGCGCACCCGTCACAACTTTTCCCGGAGTGCAGGAGTGCGCTTGTGGTGGAATTTTTTTCTCTCTCTCTCTCCCTCTGACTCTCTACAGAGCGATTGAGGTTGATGCTGTTGGCTGTTGCACCGTTTGCCATTAGTTTTTCTGTGGTCCATCGTACGCTCCATACGGTGGCGTCGCTGGACACTGTTGTGTAAGCTTGCTTTAACAATTTCTCTCCGCCAACGAACGCCCGAACGCGGTAAAGAATAAACAAAATGTGTTGAAATGGAAACGAGTGCCGTGTGAAGGGAAAAGCCCGAAACATAAATAAGTTTCACATTCGGTGTTTTATAGCGAAGTAATGCACGAACGTTTCCAAATTTTTAATGAGAGTTTTTTTTGCAACCGAATAAAATTGAAGTTTTACTACAATGTTGCTTGAAAAAATAAATCCTTTTTTCATATTATTTTGTCATAATTTTGTCATATTGTCATTGTCATATTCATATTAAGCATACTGAATATAAAAAATGGAATATTTGAAATGAAAGATTTCGTATTTCGTATTTCGTATTTATTCGTACGTACTCAGGACGTCTTGTCACATATTTAATATTTAATATATTTAAATAACATTAATAACATATAATAAATAACATTTAAATAACAGCTGAGGGAGAGGCCTTGCAAGCCACCCTCAGCATAATTGCAACGAATAGAAGCCAAGACTATCTACCGTATCGGAACAATCATGACGGACCCCCGCACCGAAATAGGACCTATGATTGGAAACTCGGCACATGGAACTGCA
>KB672802.1:4712026-4723890 GCA_000349145.1 Anopheles dirus | reverse complement strand
AGAGAGAGAGAGAGAGAGAGAGAGAGAGAGAGAGAAATAACATTATTCTTAAAATCTAGGCTACCTAAACCTAAAGACCTAAACGCACTAGTTTCGATGTTTCGATGTTCATAACTAACATTTAGCAATATAAATACGCAGGAGAGTTGTTAAGGAGAGTTGTCAATACATCATTTATAGAAACTATCTAACATACATTGTAGCGAGGTTTTAGCGAGGTTTGAAAGGTTTGAATATTATGTAGATAGATTTTATTTTTAATAGAAAACTCTCCTTAACAAGGTTTTAATTATTTATATATATATTTTTTTATACTACATTTAATTGCATGTACATATTTTTAGATGCTGTTTTCTCTTCTTTCTTGACACAACAAACTCAAGTAGGTCTTGGTTAGACTTTTAAGGCTTTCTTTGACTTAGTTCTTACCCGAAGCCTTCTGCGCAAACGGAGGAACGGTCGAATTGTGATTTGAACCCACAACCTGTGGTATGCAAAGCCTTGCACTTAGTTCGCCTTGGATTATTTTAGTTAAGCCAGTTCTATTGGCTAGATTTAAAGCAAATGCTTTCGCTAGAGTAACCCAAGTTTGTCGATAAAAGCACTTCGAAGCAAATATTTTAAATAAAATTTAATGCTGTTTTAATTTAAATATTTGAATCATTATTCTGAACATGACATTTGAAAAATATATGTAGGTATAAGAAGAAAAATTTGCTATTGGAATTCACCTGAAAAATAAATAAAAATCCCAATTATAGAGTAAATTTTTTTAAATCTTTATTCTACATATTTTTTAATTTTTTTTGTTTTCCTTTTTATTTGCATTTTTTTTCCTAATGTTGCATCTTTTTTCCCATTTTTTGTTTAATCTAAATGGTTGTAAAAGTTTTTTATCCAATTACGCCCAAAATGGGTTCGCCTTTTTGAAGAATATGATGAGAAATATTGGGAACATTGTGTATTGTTTTATAGAAAGTGCTTTTCATAGAACAAATACTGCTTAATTTATTGTTTTTTTCTACATGAGTATTGAACTTGTGTTCAAAATTTAAAATGATGTTTTCTAATGTTTCGCTTAATTAATTCACTAGGAAAACAGCAATCACAATTCACAGAAACAGGAAGAAAAACTCACCATGGGTGAGTTGTGAATTTTTGATGTTAAATTTATCTGTAAAACGAAAAAGGTCGGGAATGCCTAGCTACTTGCATCTGTTTTTTTCTCTCAAAAAAAATCGTACACAACCGCGAGCAGAGAAAAAAAATGTTTCGACGAAAAGCAAAACATAAAACAAAACAACAACAGAGCAGAGCAGAGAGAGAGAAAAAAAAACACAGACACCAAAATCGCGGCACGGAAACGATCTAACTTTAATAATGTTTTTAATGAGAAAAAGTTCCCATCGATGGCCGCCGTTGTGCCGCGAGCCCGGCGCTGTTGCGTTCGGAAGCCCCCACCTCTTCGGAAGGTGGAAAGAATGCTGAAGTGGTAGCGTGTGGCGCGAGACGTTTTTTTTTGCTTCGACACCACCTCCGCAGGCTTCCCGGTGGCCGGATTTGGCAACGTGAAAGTTTAAATATTTCCGTTTGCTGTTTATAATAACATTTTTAATTTTGTTTCACAAGCGCCCGGCTGCGCCCGGTACTCCGTTCGGTACTTACGGCGCTGCGACGAGGAGCCAGCGTACGTGAGTGATGAAAGTTAAGGTGTGCCCCGGTTTCCCGGTTCATTGACGGGATTTCGTTGCTTTTCTGCTGCTCGTTCGCTCTCCCCAGTGCTGCTCCGAAGCCCGCACTTTCGCCCGGAAAATTTCACGTTTTATCGCGTCGTCACTTGTCGCGGGGTGAGAATTCCGTTTAATTGAAAACATTTCAACAACAGCAGCAGCAGCGCTGCATTCGGCCGGAAAGGTATGCGAAAGGATTAGCGCTGAAGGTGTGCGTACGGTTAGCAGCTACTTATTACGAATGAAGAGAAGCTCAGGAGCTGGAACAGGAACAAGGTGACACACACACACACCAGACAAGCTCGGAGTAGTCGGAAGGTAACGAGAATTCCCGCAGCGGAGGGCATCTGTAGTTTTTTTTTAATTATTGCCACAACTTCACTGTAAATGCCAGTTAATTTCACTCGAGTGCGGTGTGATGGAAATGGGAAAAGGAATTAAACTCTCATCATCGTCCCCCGCCTTTCGAATAAACCTCGGGAAGAAGTTGATGAGCTTTCGGTGCTCGTTGCCGCCCGGTTTTATTTCATTTGCTGCAGATGTATTCATTTGGAAAGATTAAAGACAATGTTGCCGTGCCGTGCCGTGCCGTAGCCGACTGACGATGGGCTGCGTCTTGCGAGCGGTAAGACAGTTGCACAAAGTGAAAGTGGGACGCTTCTAAATTGCGGTTTTTCCGCTGGATGACAACTGATTTCATCCAGTTTATCGAATGAAGCAATGCTTGTGAAAGCTATTTCATGTTATAATACGTTTGTTTTCAAAAAAACCGATCATTGTTTATTAGGTTATTCATATTTTTAATGAATTGATTAAAGCTATTTGTTGAACCGTTTTAGCCAATCTTACCAATTTTAATTATAAGGTGAGGGTGAACACAACTCAACAGATTGATGGAGCAAATAAAACATGAATGCAAATAATAAACACGAACAGCAACGAACAAATGCATTGCATTGCCTCTAAATACACTTGGAACTAGTGTTGGGTAACAGAGATTCAGATTCATGAATCTGAATGATTCTTTGAACTAAATGAACAAATCTGAATCTTTGAAACAAAGATTCATGAATCTCTAAAGATTCATTAAACTTTAAAGATTCATGAATCTCATGAATCCTCAGTAATGAATCTCATGAATATATGAATTTGACCTTTTTCAACGATTTTGATCCGACAAGCCATTTCGTGTGTTAATGACATGCTTCGTTACAGCACAGTACAACCCGGCTTTTTTCTGGATCGCCTAAATGTTTTGCATTTTTACATGGTTTTGTTTCCCATTGTTTTGTTAAGAGATTATTTTTTTAATAGTAATGAATGAGATTCATGAATCTTTAGAGATTCATGAGATTAATGAATCTTTAGAGGTTCATGAGATTCACAAAAGTCATGAATCTTTAGAGATTCATGAATCTTGAAAGATTCATGAATGAATCTGAATGAATCGTATATGAAAGATCTCGTCGAAAGATTCATAAGACACAACATGAACTGATATGAAACCCTTAGGAGCCACTGAGACACCTTTGACGATACTCTGATGTTGAAAATTCCCTGCGAAAAGAAATTTGGCATCAAAATATCATAAAATACCCTAATCAAGCCAAGGTACGTTACTAATTCTTAAGTATTTGTACGTTAAATTTTTTTTTCTACAATTTTTCAAAGTTCACCCCATTCCATGCCGACTGTGTGCCACTGTACAGTTGTTGCGGACGCTCTTCAATTCCACCTGGCGTGATTATTAGTTCCCAATTTTTTATGTCCCAACCACCATCCCAGCCAACCACCGGGGCGCTTTGTACGAGTTCTTCGCTTTCATCAACAGCTCTTGGCCAACCGCATGCACATACACACAATAGCATAAAGGAAGTTGCAAGTGCGCACACTTCACCGGCAGTGTTCGACTCGCCCTCCGGTCGCCGGAAACTTGAGTCGTCGATAAATTTTTCTTTGAAAGAACCGAGAAGCGAGATTACAAAAGGCAAAATAAAACACGGTGCAGGAAGGTGCGCCAGCTACTTCGAGTAGCGCTCGAGAGCAAGCACAAGTCTTCCGCTCGAGCATTCTCAGGTATTCTTTCTAATTGTGCGACGCCCGGGCGAAGGAAGTGGCCCGGCCGGGCCTCATTGTCCGTGCGACTTGTGCGCTGGAGAGCACTGGTGGCTTCGATGGTGGCGTTCAATCAATGAGAGATTCGTTGAGACAATGAGCATAGATAAATCCTTTTTTTCTGCCCGATGCTCCGTCTCTGCTCCGAACACCTAAAGCGTTGAAGAAAATGCAGCGAACAACAACAGCAGCAGCAAAACCCGATACGAGAAAGGGGTTCTCTTGATAAAAGGCGCAAGATAAAAGGCACTGATAGTTCAAATGAAGATATAGAAACCGCTCGAGCGGAAATATCAAAAGAATGCTATTGATTTATTACGGTTGCGGTTGCTTGGATGTATGGTTGGTTGGTTAGAGGAGTAGCAGCTTCTCATCGCAAATCGTGCAAAGTCTTCCGGAAACAATGGTGGTTCCTCTAAAGACTGAACCGCTCCTCCGAGACAAGAGTCGATCGGCGGGATTGGTGTGTGTCGTCTTTGGTCGCCGGTACCATCGAGTTGAACTGGATGAAGATGATCAGGTATGTCACCATACCGGCCACGAGCTGGAATGTGTGGAGAGTGGAATCTTCTTTAAAGTGACTTCACCAGCATCGCTCCCCCACTCGAAACGTACCCCCGAAAGCATGTTGTAGTTGATCGTGAAGAACCCAAGGGCCGAGAAACGCACGCTGGAGATCAGGTTCGGGAACCAGATCGAGGAGTGCGGCGCCGTCTGGCCGTGCTTCATCGACAGCTTCGACAGGGAGGACATCAGCAGCTTCGACTCGCTCTCCACCTGCTCGCAGACGTACGGCAGGGCGACGATTGCGATCACGTTGCAGAGAATTATCGCACCGGACTGGACGAGCGATTCGATCGAAAGACCCAGGCCCGGTTTGGAGTTGAGGTGCAGGTAGCAGTAGTACAGCTGGATCGTAGTCACGGAGAAGAGCGCTGTGTAGACGGTCAGAAACAGTGGCCCGAAGTATGCCTCTATCTTCTGCCCGAGATCAATCGTGCGGGATACAATCGCGAGCACCTTCACGTCGTCGGAATGCTCCGGGTTGCCTATCGGCTGAAGATCTTCCACCGTGGGCACTTGGTCGTCCAGTTTGATAAGCGTCGCAAACTCGATCGTTGTGTGATGACTGGTAGCGAGTATGCGCCCCTGCCGGTAGTACCGCTCGACGAGTTTGTTGAGATGTTGAAATCGGGTCTGCAGCCAAGAGATGAGGACGTACGCGTACAAGAACCCCAAAGCGTACACCAGAAAGGGAACCTGATGCGACAGCCAGTACCACACCTCCATCGTTCCAAGCTGGGCAAACGAAACGTACCCATCGAAGATCGTCAGAACAGCCAGTCCAGTGAGTACTGCACCGTAGCGAAGAAAAAACGGCAGACGCTTGTTTGCTCCAGCGTCCAGCACACTGTACGCACTCAACTCCCGGTCGATGATCATAAACCCCTCCAGAATCGTGCCCAACTCGGTTGTCTTCAGCTGTGGCACAATCCACGCCGCACTCAGCGCGATCGTATTCATCAGGAACTGGATATGATTCGCAATGCCCGTGATGAGCGCCGTTCGGCTTTCGACGAAGAACGTCTCGACGAGCGCAACCCAGGCCACCAGCACCAGCACCAGCACGATCGCTATCATCCAGCGCGTGTTCCGCACAGTGTAGCGATCCTTCTGCTTCTGCAGCTGGCCGGGCGTTAGGGCGAACAGCCGGAAGCACTTGAACGCCAGCTGGAACAGCTGCTCGAACTCACCCGCCTCACTGGTGCCACCAGCGCCGGCCAGCGTTTCCACCGGGCGCAGATTCAGTATCGAAACCTTCCCCTTGTTCAACCACTTCGACATGCTGCAGCTGCCGGACTCGGTCGCTCTGTAGCCTCCGGTGCCGACGGGGACGAGTTTTATCAACGCCCCATAATGAAGCCGTTGTGCAAGCGCTCGGTGGTAGAAAGTTTTCCAAACTCTTCCTGCCGGCTCTGGACTTGGTCGATGTGGATTTCCCAACTGTTGTCCGTTCGATTTGGTGCGGTTTTGGTTCATTCTTTCTTCGATCGATTTCTAGTGCCACTCGCAAAGCGCAAGTAAAGGAGAAAGTTTTACCGGTTATCAATGAGCCAAGAAATATTTTACCACCTCCCTGCGGTGCTTTGGGTCCCGTTCGCTCGGGCTCGGTCCGTAATGGATGCATTTGATTGGGTCGTTCCCGAGCGCGGCTAATGGTCGGCCAAACCTCTAATGAAACTTGGCAACCATGGGATCATCCATGATCCAAAGATCCCTGCTAACGTCGTTCGAAATTTCGAGTCTTTCTGCTCCTCTTTTTTTGTAAAGGGAATGTAAATAAAGTTTTTGTGAC
The DNA here is from genome assembly GCA_000349145.1 of Anopheles dirus. Taxonomy (NCBI): domain Eukaryota; kingdom Metazoa; phylum Arthropoda; class Insecta; order Diptera; family Culicidae; genus Anopheles; species Anopheles dirus. The sequence goes on along the minus strand of KB672802.1, from coordinate 4,717,689 downwards.
GGTGGAGTCGGTGGACAGTTTTTCCACTCGAACGGCACAAACGGGGAACCGGGCGCGGGTGGGCAGCTGCAATCATTATAATTGAAAAGCGAAATAAATTTTCCCCATTCGTGCCGACCGCGTGAGCATCGCTTTGAACTCACCAGCGAATGGGATGATAATATTATTTGTGTGGATTGTGGTGGTCTTCTTTCGGTCGGTATTTCTAAAGAGCGGTTAGCATCATTAGCTGCGCCATACAGGGAACGCCACAGGCAGCTTATTTCAGCAATGCTTTGAGTTCATTTTTAGATGCCGTTTTTGTGCTGCCCAACAATTGGCATTTTAATTGCCCGCAGTGTGCAGTGGCCAATAGGAGGATCGAAAGTTGTTTTTTTGTGCCTAATGCGAAACGATTTCTTTTCACAACTCAAAATATGTTGGTGAAGCTGTACGCTGTTCAATAAATTTCGCTTGAATCGTCGGAGCCGGAGGGAGATGTTTAAAATGGACAATCCAGTTGATTCGCAGGGCCATGTTTTCATGGGAACGAATTGAACATGCTTTGAAATACCAAATAAACGGATCTAACTAATTGATGATGGAATAAAATTCCAACGCTTAAATGGATTTTTCACCCTTTTTTGATGTTGTCTGACCAGCTGCATTACAAAATGTTTACCAATGTTTTACTCATCGAAATGGAACATATTTTATCCTTATTCTTTTTATGTGTTTATTATGTGTCTTTTTCATTAGTATCATGTCATAATGTTGTTCCAATCTACCTTTTGTGTGATTTGTGTTTTGCTGTATACAGAACATGACTTGCGCTAGCCCATATTTGTTTTTAAACGCTGGTTTTTGGCAATATCTCGAATTGCCACGTATTTTTCTTTCGATTCTGAAATCCGTAAAGTCTCGTATTAGATTATACTTATATTTTACTGCACGTCCGCAGTGCTTGCCGGTCGCCAAAGAAAGAGAGCGATCGGTCCGCTGACCGATCGCACGTAGCCGATAAACGGGAGAGCCCCCACGCGGAAGCTCTCTCCCACGCACTCTCCCATCTGACGCATGATAAGCACGCGTTTATCAGTTTGCGTTTCCTATCGCAGGAACGCATCTATCGAAACGCATTCGAGACGCGCACGAAGAAAGGGGTCGCCAGCGCGAGTTATTCGAACATCGTTATGTTCGATAACCAAACGCCTTTTTTATACAATATTTTGTCGGTTTTTTAACTGCACTTAGACAGAAGCAAATATTTATTTCTAATGAAAGAATATTATCCTTGAAACGGATAGTGCTGAGGGTGTTTAGAAAATAATAGGATAGCCTGAAATTTAAATCCATCAACTCAAGCTATCTTACCAGAAATAATATTGTTTTAAATTCGTGATATACGAATAAAAAAAGATCAGTTTGATTCGATATTGCTGTGCTTCCAGCTGGTTGGCAAAGGTTTACGTAGCGTTTTTTTTATCTGAACCGCGAGGCAAACCAAATACATTTAATAAGATTTGATAAAAGTATTTTCTAGGATGAAACAGCAGCCTTGAAATGGGTAAAAAAATATTTATATCAAAAACAACATCATTATATACGTTTACAAGTTGTAGATAATTAAAAATGCATGGTAGTGGTCATTAAACTTTAATAAAAACATTCAAAAGAGTTTCTGCGATATTTAATTTAGTTTCATTTAACTATTTTAGCGAATTTTCAAATCATTAGTTAAGATTTAGAACCAGAACCTTTATTAAACACGGTTGTTCACTTGCCAACTACCGAAACCGATCTGCCGTCGTTTTGCCCTCCGAGCATGATGGAACGTTTGCTCGATCTCGTCACGTTAGGTCGATCTTCGTCTGCACAGTGAGAGGTTAGCCGGTCATAACTCATTATTTATACAGAATAAATCGAATGTTCGTAAGGCATCGTGTAGTTACATACGGAGAATTATAGTAATATAATAATAGAAAAATAATATATAATACGGTAAATAATAAATAAATAATATTGTGTTTAAAATGTGCAAAAGTCATACGACCTTTGTGTTTACTAAAAATTAGAAGAAACACGAGTTTATAGTAATTTCTTCAAGTTTCTGCATCTGCAAGATAAAATTTGCACTCCTGATGAGTATAAAAATGGCTTAGGTGAATATAGTAATACGCTTAAGCATATCCCAATAGTAAGCTTTGGCAAAATTCGCTATGTAGAATGCAATAGCTTTATCTTTACAGATATCATATAGTAAGTAGTTCTGAATCTAACATACGATTTTGATCTACACCTGTTGTCATACTGCAGACGACAACTAACTCCAATCTGCTGACAAGTTTTAAAATCATGGTCACACAAGCCACAGCCAATGGGGGTGAAGAAAAACATTCTCCCGAACAAAGACCATCGAACGATCGAACGGCACACGATGGAGCTGTGGCGCTTGGCCAAACCCGACTCGGAGCACGCTGTTCGATCGATGTTGTTTTCCATCCGCCGCTAGCAGCCGCTTTCGCCCGCAAAATTGAGTTATTCGACGACGACGAGCGCCCCCTGAGTGTGTGTGTGCGAGTGTTTATTTTTTGCATCTTGCACCGTCAAGTGCAGCAGCACGGCCGGCGGTTCGTCGGCCGGGAGCGCTGGAAATTAGTTTGCTTAAAGTTTGGAAGCCGTGTTGATTTTTCGACGCCTCGCTTTTTCGATCCCGTGCCGCGTGGCTGCTCGTCATTATGAGCGTTATTACTGCGCTCTGTCACGGTCGCCCGTCTCGCAGGCGCGACGCGCCTGTTTGCAAATCATTTATTGGAGTGGTGCTAGGCGCTCGGTGCTCGAAAGCACTGCAGGAGTGTGTTGTGAGCTAGCGCACCGGCATCCTCCTGTGGCATCCTGTTGTGGCGCACACAGCTCCACTAACCACCGGCATGTGTTGCACTCCCTAATGAACCTACCCGCAACGACTGTTTGGAGGGGGCGAAAAGAAAAACAAAAAGGGAAAAAAGAGAGGTTCAAACTGGAAACAGTACGCTTCGAACGTTGCTGCGGTAAGCTTGGGCAGCAAGATGTAGGGAAATGGGAGAAAAACACACAACCCACACGCAACACCACCGCAAATACGGACAGGCTCATGTTTACATTAGCAGGTGGGCATTAGCTCAGGTGGAAATAATTACGAAAATCCGCTAAATTAACACAGTGCGCCGGGGAACACTAGCCCTTCGGGATCCGCAGGAAAGCCACATTAAATTACACTAAAATCACCCGATGTTTTCAATCGACACCTCTTACGCGGGATCATTAAAATTCGACTCCGCTGCTCACCATCGATCGTGGCAACCCGGGGCGAAAAGGGCTCTCCAAAAACCGTTCGACCTACATTTCGTATTCCGTAACGCACCACAAGGATCGCATCTCTTTAGCGAGGGGGAAATATTAAAATTCATAACGATTTTTCCAACCCGTGGAAAGACACAGGGCTCCATTGTACCCGCATTTCTTTCTCGCGACGGAAACATGAGAAAGCAATCATTACGCGCGTACGTGTGGGATGTTTTTTTCACATGTAGCTGCCCCTTTAACCCTTTTGCTACGCTCTTTGTATTGTGGAAAAGGGAAAGGGCAAATGGGAGGTTGTGATCAACTCAAGGACCATCCTGGATTGAAAAACGGAAAATATGGAAATCTGCTTGAGAAGAAGTGAAAATGGACAAGATAAGGGAAGAATAATTTATTCTATTGATTTTTAAAAAGATATTACAGTTTTGTATACGAAATATCACGTCTATCACATTTATAAAAAGAAGTGGGGAAAAGTTTGGAGGTTTTCCGGCAGGATAGAAAAGAAAACGAGAAATAGCGTCAATAAATCAGTAAATGAAAGTGGAAGTATATTGAAAGTGCCATCAAACAACAAAAACATAAAAAAAATTGTTGTTTATATATGCATAGGTTAATTGTTTTCCTTTTCTTGTTCTCTTGTTGGAAACGGTTCTATTGCGATTTGTTGTGTAGTTTACCTTTCTATTCCTTATTCATTTTTCATTTCATTATTTTTACTTATTTCTAAGCTTCAATCTATTTGTTTTATGTTTTATGATTTATACTCCTTCGATTTTTTGTCATTGTTGTATCTATATTGTACTTTTAGTTAACATGCGTGTATTTAAATTTTCATAAGATTGTCTAATATAACGGTGACTGCTGACCTAAAAATGATTTTTTTATGTGTTTTTTTCCTTCTTTCGGCTTCTTGATGGTGAGAATGCTTTATTCTTTAAAGGGAAATGTTCTTTTTTTCGTTTATTCTTGTGAGTTTTTGTGAGCGTGATGGTTTTTGCCTTTCCCTCGAAGTCTGTATTATCGTTCCATTCACCCGGGGTAAGGGTATGTCGCTTTAACAGGAGAATAATTTAAACCAATCGATCGTCATAATTCTGTTTTTCTCTAAAACCTTCTAAAATCCTTCATACTTGACGTTCACCGACAAGGGCAGCACGAAAAATCAAAATCGTTCAATGTTATCGCCATCTCGTCCGAGCCCGTCAGAGCTGATTGGTTTCATAAGGATTAGATTGATCCTCGGTAGCTTATCGTTCATCCATCCCGAAGGAGAGTGTGCGCTCATAATTCAGTACCGAACTCTTTATCAGCAAATTACATCGCATCAGACTTTGGAAGGATAATGAAAAATTATCATAATTCGTCCACCATTGCTCGCAACCACACGCTGCTCCCACAGTATGTCGGCGGTATGATGCAGAAGGCAGCACTTGAGAACATAAAAGCAAGCAAAAGGCAGGGGAAAAAAGAACAACCAACGACAAATGGGCACAGGACGCTTCGCGTGTAGAGTTGTGAAAAGGATACGTTACACGATGCAGGGCGGACGTCCCAGTGCAAATAAAATATAACGATCTCATTACCCGTCCCAGCGAGCAAGCAGGCAGGCGGTCTGGTTGTTTCCGCTCGTATATGCGTGTTAGTCACGTCAACCTGACGAGCGCCCATGTTTGTCGCCCGTCTCTCGCTTCCTGCCCGTGCTGCCCTGCTTGTGCTCGATTTATTTGACGTATTTTATTTCGCACCCATTCGATCGAGGTTAAAACGAGCTTCCCTTCCACCGACTTTGATTGGAAGGAGTGTGCGGAGCTACGAAAATCAAACAAGCGAGCGGTGTTCAGTTTCAATCTGCGGTTGCTTTCTCCTGGGAGGAGACTGGTGTGTGTGTGTGTGTGTGCGTGTGTGTGTGTGTGTGTGGACAGGGATGCGGGATGCGTTGGTGTATGGCGCCTCGCGCGGGTAACATCGGTTACACAGCAGGTGGCAAATCGTGGCAAATTGCTGGTTAATAAAGATTTCCCATTACTTTCATGTTTTGCTTGAAACTGTGAGGCAATCGGTGAGATTCGGAATGATTATCAAATTGATCTTTTTTTTGAGGTTGGAGTTATTTGAATCTGTCTCGTATATCTCATTTTTTTGTGCAACTCATATCCAGATTATTTATTTACACAGTGGTTCTCAACTCATTGTTTCTTTCAAAATAATTACAAATAAAAAAAAGATTAATATTCATGGGAAGCCTTGTATACAGGGTTTACCACAGCCGGTGACACATAGTGCACACTTTTTGAAGCAACCGGCATACTCACTCCGAAGCGGCGTTGTGTTGCGCCCAA
>KB672802.1:4700800-4711326 GCA_000349145.1 Anopheles dirus | reverse complement strand
CGGTTGGGCGCAACACAACGCCGCTTCGGAGTGAGTATGCCGGTTGCTTCAAAAAGTGTGCACTATGTGTCACCGGCTGTGGTAAACCCTGTATATTTCATTACGATATTCTACAGGCAAAGTGAAGTTTTCCATGAACCTAATTAAAAATGGATCATTACTACCATTTTAAGTTGTATTTGTTGACAAAATTATGGAAAATAAAACCAAATCCGGGACAATATTAATACTTATTTTTTTAGTTTGAAACCCGTTTTCCTTTATTTAATAATAATAACTTTGGCTATATAGTTGGTTCAAATTGAAACATTGTCGTCGACAACGCACCTTTTTTGTAAGGGGTAAGTTAATTTCATTTTCAATTTCATTTTATTGCCGTTATCTGGTCAATCGCGGCCTACATAATATAAATTTCTTAATACTAACCGAGCCCTATCGAACATAGATCCTGACAGTTTAAGTACGCAGAAGCAAAATACAGCTTTCACGAATGAACGAATTAAATAAATAACACTGGAACTTAAAAACTGCTAAGTCGACAGTACTCCTTAGCGAGCTAAATGTTTTTTTTTTGTCATTTTAGTGATAGGATCACTAGATCCGAATTCAGTCGATCTAAAACCGCTCCACAGTACAGATCGTGGTCTAAGAATCCTATTAGGTGCCAGAAAATGCATCTTTTCTAGAATAGACGGAGCGTCGATGGAACCGCTTTTCAGCTTATTTAAGAATAGACACTGAGCCGTCATTCTTCTATGCTGCAGAGATTCAAGTCAAAACAGAAGGCACCTGGTACGTTAATCAGGATAGGCAGATTCAAGAGACCATCGCAGACGATAAAAGAAAACACGTGACAACTTTCTCTGTACAAAAGCTAGTTGACCGACGAGGGTGTTAGACCATCGTAAAAACCTGCCTAAAAGTGTGAACCGTGGTCTCAAACCCTCGATCATCAGTCCGTTTTTAGCGCAATAAAGCGAAGCTAGTTAATCGTGAGTGTTCTAAGTGGGCACATCCAAATCTTCTCCAGCAAAACGACTCCCTACCGGCCACTGCAATACAAAAACAGTAATTTTCTTTTTAATGTTTCATCAAAATATCCTTAAATTAACCCTTGATGATCTTCAAAACGAACAAAGGCTTACCTTAGGTGGAATATTAGTTTCTGGGATGCATATTTTTTTTATAATGGCACAGGCTTTATGAGATGTTAAACTAGTCATTCGACAAAAGTTCGACTATTGGAGCCATTTCTGATAAAAATTGATTGATAAAACCCATTCTGGGATGATGATTTTTTTTATGTAATATTAATTTCTTTAAACGTAGTTTTGCAAGTTTTATTTAAATTATTTGTCCATTCATTTTATTTAATTTTTTTTATTTATTACTTGTTATTTTTCGAAAGAAGTGAATAACTTACGCTTCAGTATAAAACTTTATTCACCGATATTATTATGAAAAATTCTCAAAAGTGACACACCTATACGAATGTTATTTGAAACAGGTTGAGAAACACTGCATCACATATTGGTTGTGACTGAGACGCCACAGGAGGGAAAGATAAATCGCATCTAGAAATAGAAGTAACACGATAGCCTTCGATAACGAATCTAAGGCGAGATGGTTTCAAAATCACGCCTGTAACAAGAAACAGCGGGATGCATATGTGCGGTCCCTGAACATATCCTGAACATAGCCCGATGACAGGACCCGGTGCTAGTGGAACGGAAAGTAATCACCAGGGTGATGTGCAATCGACCCCGTTCGACTTGCCGTAAGCTGCACGTTTATATCGTGCTTGATCATTTGCATCCCTGCCGTAGTCTAAGGATCTGCTTTCTCCTCTGTTTTTTTGAAGCAAAACTTCATTTCCAGAGGTACGTTTTTTGTGCTGCACCACCGGGAGCATAATTGGAGCGGAGTTCGCCGGTCCCCAGCTGCTGGGATCCCATTATCGGGGTTGCGATTGCTGAACGGGTGGCCAGCTAATCGACCAATCAAACGGCAAAACCACTCGGGGTTGACTTTTCAGGGCATTGTAGTAGTTTTTTGTTGTTGTTTGTTTCGGAGTTCGTCCGCACCGAAGCGTCTGGCGCTAAATTTCCGATCCCGATTGTTTTGCCACACCGCCTGGCAGACCCACTCACACCGCGATGGTCGCAAATAAAACGGGGGGCGTTTCGTTCTAAACAGCTCACAAACAAATCGGAACAAAAGCAGCACGGGGCTGGCAGTGTGCCATAAACAGCGTGTGGACGTTGAAGTGTTGCGGGACCCGGCACGGGCATATAACTCCCCGAGAAAAGTGGGCCATGGAAGTGGAGAATAAAAAACAACGACGAGGTGGACATTATCCGGAACTCCTTCTCTCCACCCGCCACAAGGAGCGGCAAGGATCAAGAAGGTTTTGTGAAAGTATTCATACTTTTATATTAATGCGCCTCCGTTGCTCCGAGGCAAATCTGCAAACCGGGGGGACTTGTTGAAACCCCGAGAGTGAGAGAGAAAGTGGGTTGCGAAACTTAACTCATCCCCACTTTCCGGGACGTTCGGGTGCGCGGAGTGCGGCGTTTTTCATTAAATCCCCCCGTGGGCACCAGATGGTTGTTATGAAGTCGAAAATTGGTTTTTATGGCGCCCAGCCGCCCGACCGTTGCACGGCGTGGCGTGAAAACGAGCTCCGTAGGTCGTACTCGTAAATTTGAAGGTGACCAAGGCTGGACGCGAAAGCGAAAAAAGGGTTGCGTCAAAAGCAACCCACCCCCAGGAGGAGAAGAACCCACTTTATGGGGACGAGTGCTCTGTTTGTGCCGGTGTGCTAGTGATTTCCAGATTTCCGGGGCTGCATTCTCGCAGCGCGCGTGCGATGCAGTGCGATGTGCGATCGGGCGGAAGAAGTCGTGTGTGGAATGTTCGCGCAGAGAGCTAATCAGATGCCGGCTGGCCTATTGCGGCGGGCTGGGATGTAATCGTGCCCGGGAATGACATTACCGACCAAACGTCGGTTTCGCAAATATCGGCTATCGCATCGTTCCCGGAACTGTCGGAGCCGATTCCGACGAACGCCCTGTGACGAACGGCATCAGCGGATGACATTCGCTTCTTGCTCGGGTGTGGTCCCGGCCGGCCGTGCTTATGATGACTAGACGAGATGTTGAACACCGGGCCACCACAGCACAAGGCACTTCATTGGCATGCAATACTGACAGCCAGCGAATGGCGGCTGCTGGCACTCCGTCCTGCGGCTGCTCCATCTGCCGAGTCCGAGTCGTCCCGATGTCCTTCCGGCGATGTCCCTTGTCCCGTCCTCCCGTCACTGCCCGGAGCGTCGCCCAAAGGCGCGCTGGTGCTGATTTATTTACCCCGAAAGCAAAGTTCTTTCACCGGAGTTCCTGGCCGCTGGCCGCGGCGGCACGTGCTCCGGCATAACTTCGTTCGAATCGATACCGCGCATCCGAGATGCGGCACGGCAATAAACACACGACCGGCACGGACGGCACACGTAAGCCGCACGATATCCGTGTCTCCGTGTCTCCACCAAAAGGGCCGGGGCGGAGAGTAAAAGTAGGCCTTGAGTCAACCTCAGCTCATGTTTATTTGAAAGCGTGTGGTATATATCGTTTGCACTTGGCTGTGTTACATTCTTACGCTGGAACGTGGTCTCTGCCGGCAGCTGAAGAAAGCGAATTGGCTTTGATTCACTATTCACGTGCTGGCGGTGAATAGTTCGATCACTCGCCGCTGCGTTGCTCGTTGGCGCTGTTTGGTAGAGCCTCTACAGGAGGGATGCGTTTCTTTATTTCTTATTTGTTTGGTTACTGAAGCGTTCAGAGCCTATTTTCCGGTGGTGGTTTGCTCCAGTATGATGTATGATTATTATTATTGCTTTTAAAATAGAAACATAAGTTTATATTGAACTGATTCCGGTAATGATACTATCAAGTCGGCTGATAATTGTTTGGCCTGACACATAGACGGCGCTAGTAGATTTAAATAAAAATCATTTTTAGTTTGTGCCAACCTTGAAACGAGTTCTGTCAAAATTTGACAGCACTCGGACAATAACCTAGTAGGCTAGAGCATTTTGTATGACGCAACTTTTGTGGTTTGAGTAATCGTGGAAAAGAAAGGATTTCGCGTGATAATAAAGTATTGCTTTTTGAAGGGGAAAATTACAGTCGGAGCAAAAAATTGGCTTGGTGAAGAGTTTTTGGACACCAAAATCAACCATTAAATATTGGTATGCTAAATTTAAACGTGGTGAAATGAGCACTGAGGACGGTAAACACAGTGGAGGCCCAAAAAAAAAGTGGTTACAGACGAAAATATTAAAAAAATCCACAAAATTATTAAAGGCAACCGTAATGTGAAGTGCGAGATAGCTGTCACCCTAAAGATACCTAAGGAACGTGTTGGACATATCGTTCACGAGTATTTGGATATGAGAAAACTCTGTGCAAAATGAGTGCCACGTGAGATCACATTTGACCAAAAACAACAACGAGTTGATTATTCGGAGCAGTGTTTGGAGCTGTTTGAATGAAATAAACCCGAGTTTTTGCGTCGGTATGTTACCATGGATGAGACTTGGCTTCACCATTACACTCCAAAGTCCAGTAGACAGTCATCCGAGTGGACCGGACGCGATGAACCTGCTCCAAAGCGGGGAAACACGCAACAATCAGCTGGCAAGGTTATGGTGTCAGTTTTTTTTTGGGATTTGCAAGGAATAATCCGAATCGACTATCTTGAGAAAGGAAAGACCATTAACAGCGACTTCTATATCAAGTTATTGGAGCGTTTGAAGGACTAAATCGCCAAAAACAAAACGGCCACATTTGAAGAAAAAAAAGTTTTGTTTCATCAAAACAACGCACCGTGCCACAAATCAGTGAAAACAATGCCCAAAATTCATGAATTAGGCTACGAATTGCTTCCCCACCCACCGTATTTCCCAGATCTGACTCCCAGCGACTATTTCCTTTTCTCAGATCTCAAAAGAATGCTCGCTGGAAAGAAATTTTAGTCGGATGAAGAGATGATCGCCGAAACTGAAGCCTTTTTTGGAGGAAAGAACAAATATTACTACAAAAATGGTATCGAAAAACTGAGAGACCGCTATAATCGGTGTATCACCCTTGAAGCGACGTAAGTTGAATAAAGACATAATTTTGCAAAAAAAAAGTGTTTTACTATCGTAGGCCATACAATTATCAGCCCATCTGTTAGATCTTTAACTTTGAGAAATCTTTAATATTCTTGAAAATATAGCGATAATGATGTTGTGCAAATTGCATTATTTTAGGCGTAACTTTGTTTAAGAGGCCCAAAAGTATGCAATCTGCACTGCAAACACACATTTATCGTTTTACTTGCGTTTTAATTACCCCGTTTGAACAACATTTCGATTGCTAGGTCTATTAATGTTAATTTACGGATGTACATAGCAAATTCCACGAGCCTTGATCCCGAGTGTCACTTTCCGCGTTTAATTATCGCACCTTTTCCGAGAAAACCAATTAATCTCGATTATAGTTTACGCCACAGGCCCGCTTCCACAGGAATGAATCTCTTTTCCTCCCCGAGCGACGAAAGTGCATTGCAAAAAGCACAAAAAAGTTGCATAAGAAGTTTGATGTCCATTTTTCAAACTTAATCCATACGCTCGACTTCACCACTTAATTAGTCTCCCGTGCGGACTTCCACCCGTTGGGGTGAACGCTTAACGAGCGGGGACCGTTTCATCCCGGCCTACAGGTCGTCCGGAAAACAGGAGAGAAAAAAAGAAGGTCTCGAGGTCTGACCGCGGGATGGGACGACGGGATAGAAAAACATATCGTAGCCCATTATCTGATGCGTCCGTCTCGTGTCGTTCCATCCGTGCGGTCGTACGTCCGTCGTGGGGTCGATCCAAAACAAAAAGGTAACCAGGCAGTGGAGTGGATTCATTACATTCGGGGGCAGTTTCGAGGAGTTGGAGTACATCCACCGGAACACTTTTTCGAACATGCTCCTGGGTTCGGTGGGAACATATTCGGGAATGTCCGGTCCGGAGTTTTTCCCGGTTGCCGACCGCCAGAAGAGACCATCCCACCCAACGGGCCCCCGTGACGACTTGCTTCATTAACTTCAAGTGGGTACTTGCACCGGACATGAAGCGTCCACAGGGCCCACGTCGTCGACGGCGTCGTTGTCAGTAAATGAATCGGGATCATTTAGCCCGAGTTTGGTGTAGCGGGCATCGGTAACATATTCATACAGCGTGGGCCGCACCGAGACGGATTTGCTGAATGGGCTGAAAAAGAACCGCACGCACACCCGCTTACCGGATTCTTTTGTGAGGTTAAGCTATCGCTTCCCTCTGGACGTTCTGCTTCTAACGAAGACTCCGCTCGGATGCGACTATATGACACAAAGTGTCGCTCCCTCTGGGAATGGAAGATAAAGAATCGACGTGTCGAGTATGCGGGCACAGTATTATGATGATTGTTCCTGATCTTGACCGGAAGTCGGGGTCAGTTGGCGAAGACACTCGACTGCGAAAGTCCCTCCACGGATCATTCATCATCCGCCGCCTCGACGTCCCCTTTGCCATCGAAGGCGAGGTCGGGGAGGCCAACGGATGACACATTCCTTCGCAAACGGACAGGAAAAGAACAGCTCGAAGCAAACAGCATGTCGAGCTGCTGGAATGGAAGGAGCCTGTGCGATCCCCGGGTGGTCCGGGGGATAAATCAGCGCACCGAAAAAACAACCGGGCATCCGTGATTTTCCTTCTGCCGTCCATCTATTATCGCACAATTCTGTTTTTCACCGTACCTTCGTCGGGTTTGGGTGGAGCGTTCGGCTGGAGTGAACTGTTGCAGGAATCGGTTGCGAAAAGCGGGTGGGTTTCTTAAAACAAACTGGTATTTTTCACACATGCCACACGCGATCGATGATGGATTCCTATGTGCATGCAATTTGTGGATATTTTTCACCGTTTCTCTCTCACTGGCCTAGCATTGGGGGTGAAAAACAAAATCGATTTCCCGACAGATCGGTTCATAACTTTTTAGTATGGTTGTTTAGTATGGCTTTTTAGGATGGTTGTGGAAACCTTACAAGAACGATTACACTTGCAGTCTGAAGTAAACTATCTGTGTACAAATTTTATGGTTCTGACTTTATCAACTTTATCAATTTTTTCAAATACTATCTGAAACAAGTTTAAGAGCGTTGTGTATACCACTTTGATATTTTAAAGATGCTATTAAACATGTTAGCTTTTTAGTTTATTTGTTTTGGAAATCTTACAAGAACGCTCACACTTACAGCCTGAAGTAAACTATCTGCTTACAAATTCTTTCATTCTGACTTTATCAACTTTATCAATTTTTTTCAAATACAGTCTGAAACAAGTTTTAGAGCGTTGTGTACACCACTTTGATATTTTAAACATGCTATTAAACATGCTTCAGCTTGTTATTAAACAGCTATTTATTTTATTTGTTTTTGAAATCTTACAAGAACGATTATACTTGCAGAATGAAGTAAACTATTTTTTTTTATAAATTTTATCATCCTGACTTTATCAACGTTATCACATTTTATCAAATACAATCTGAAACAAGTTTAAGAGCGTTGTGTACACTGCTTTGATATTTCAAACGTGTTATTAAACATGTTAGCTTTTTAGTTTGTGTGTTTTGGAAATCTTACAGGAACGCTTACACTTACAGCCTGAAGTAAACTATCTTTTTACAAACGTTATCATTCTGACTTTATCAACTTTATCACATTCTATCAAATACAATCTGAAACAAGTTTTAGAGTGTTGTGTACACTACTTCGATAGTTTAAACATGTCATTCATTTTTAAACTCTGGGTTTGATTCGAAGTGCCGCTTGAAAAAATAATACCAACCTTTTAACCCTAGTGGTACTTTGTTAATAATTCCGACTTCGAATTCTTCATTGTTGAAAAAATGAAGAATAAGAAATGTTTGGTTCCCCATAAATATGTAAATCGTGCTTTGATATTCACAATCTATAAATTTGAAAGTAATGAACTATTTATTATATCTCAGTAAATTTTGAATATCTTTAGTGATATGATATTATATGATATTGTAATTTAACACTGAAAAACTATGGTAAAGAATGTCGAAGGTTTCTGGTGATAATTTTACATTCTGGTGGTTTTTAAACCGTCTGAATAGAAAATTGTCAAATAGTTCTTTATTTTAAAATGTATAGACTGTCAAAGCACGATTTAACATAATTATTGTAAACCAAACATTTCTTTTTTTTTCATCTTGCCATAAACAAATATTGGTGTTTTTTTATTATAAATCTCAAGAAACTTACAATTTCAAGAGAAAAAAAGTGCGTTACTTTTGATTTATCGTGTTTTTTGTCAATGATTTACAGCTCTCATACTCCATCGCAGAAACTATAGCGAAAACGTGTCAAAATGAAACTGAAAACCTCCAAACCATTTTTTTTCTAAATTCTATTTTTTAATATTTTTTTATTTATTTTTGATCAAAAGCAACATATTTAAAGTGAACGTTTCCATAAGGTTTGAGAGGGTCTGGAATACTAGGGAGCAACTTCCCTTTTACTAGTCACCGCTCAAAAGCATTACAATTTCATACGAATCGTAGTTTTTAAGGTTTCTTGTGTAGTGTTTACCAATGCAATCAATGTCTTTAGACGGGTTGGATACCGAATGGTGATACCATAACGGCCTTGTCCTTACCCTCCACAACCAAAACAATGGATGAAAGATGAGTAGCTCGCGGTATCTTTTCTTCCTGAGAACAGGATGATATATTTTACCGCGAAAGAGCTCGTTTTGTGTGGTTTGCGTTTTTTTTAATTTTATTTCGCATTCTTTCCTACTTCCACAGAACTGCCGGTGGCGTCGCATTCTTCGTCTTACTTCGTGTGCGTGCGAATATTGCCTCGCTAGTACCGCGATTCAAGTCAGTGCTTCTGATACCATAACAACACTTTTAACGCAACCAAGGCTACGTACACCGGTTGGCACGCAGAACGGGACCGGGTTCAAGAAAGGGCAACCGCGCACTTGAGTGGGATCAAACGGGGGCACAAAAAGCGCTCGTCAAGCGGGGCCGAACGGAAACAGAGTCTTGTGACTTAAAAAATACGGTTACTAGCGCACCGCGCTCGGTTCGCGAGTTTTCCTAACGCAAATAAACACAAATAGGGATGTGCGGGAAGGATCTCGTCGGAGGCATCCCGTTCCATCACCGTTTTCTCCGAACTCCCGGTGGTTACTTGCGCTCTATCCGATGGATGAAACTTTTACCACCCGCTCCCGCTCGCTCGCTTTTCATCAGCTGCTGTGGTTTTTCTTTGAAGCTTGGACGGAAGCGCTAGCACGCTGTTCTTCCCCTCGTGTGTGTGTGTGTATTCTTCTCTCGGAACTATTTTCCCCGTTCTGTACCAGCGTCGCCTGTAGAACGCACGACGTGAACTGATTTACTTCCGGTCTTTTCCATCGGTGAATGTGTGCGAGTGTGTATGTTTTTGCTTTTTCTCCCGCGCTCGGCTGAATGATGGATCGATGGCCGTGGTTGCCGCGGGCCGGATCGATTGAGATTTTTCATCCTTAAAAACGATTTTTCCTTCCGCGCTCGCTCCTTCTCAACCCTTCCGAGCCGGCGCCCATGTCGAGTCTGACCGGAAATTGATTACATTGACGAAGTTGGCTGGCTCGTTCGAGCTCATGGTCGATTTTATTCCCAAGCAACATCAACATACGAGTGGAAACGTGAGGATCGCTTTTTTTCTTCTTCTTGCAAGCAGTTGGGCGGGTTTGCCTATGTTTACAACCGTACCGAGATTTTGTCGCTCGATAAGTGGATGAGTAAAAGCTAGTGGTTACAGATACGTCTTGTTTCGCCTTGGTTTGTCGGCAGAGGCTCCAGACAAATTTGTGTCTGATCCGTTTGCGTAACGCGCTTTGAAGATGCCGCACCACTTTATGGTCCTTTTACCATGAGGAAGGCGATGTAATAAAGTTTACAGTGAAAAGGCACTCCGTCGATAGAGACACTTAATGAAATGGAAATAATACCCGTGCATATGTTACTGGAACAGATTGAGAGAAAGTTGCTGGGTTGTTTCTGATCAATAAAACAAGTTCAGCGAATGAGAAAAGCAGCACTACATTGATTGAAAAGGAGTTTTAAAACATTTTTTTCGTATATGTTCTATTATAATTTCAGAGAAAAAACTAATACTTTAGTGGATAATAAGCAATACGACCAGGTGTGGTATACACAAACCCTGCAGTATACCAACAACTACATCTAATGAAATAGAGCAATCAATAATCGATAAACAATATTATATTTAGCATACTATAAAATAGCGTACCATAATAAAAACACACCTGCTATAAATATAACGCGTGCAAGTATAGGTCGACAAAATAGTCAGGACAAAAACAGTGTTAGATTAAAGCGCCAAAATGTAGGCAAGCAGGTGTAGGCTAATAGACAAGCTTAAAT
>KB672802.1:4620618-4695462 GCA_000349145.1 Anopheles dirus | reverse complement strand
TGCTAAGGCAGAATAGTTAATCGCTTCATACGGCTAATGTAAATATTTGGTATAAATAGTGCCACCGCGATCGGAAGAAGGCATTCACGTTTTAAGCGATCTTACGCCAAAGTGCTTGTATAAAGTTGTGAAGAATAAAACAGTAAAGTGTAAACAGTTTTCCCGTGTGTCCCAAATAATATCTTCAAATGTCCGAAACCCAATTCCACACACCACACAGGCCGTCCTGGCTCTTTACAATACTTTAGACGATCTGAACAATGGATTTGAAACAGTGGATTTGGTTATAGTTTTTGTTTCGATCTTATTGGTTAACACTAACGGACAGCTCAGGATTTAATAGTTACTTTCGCAACTTCCAGCTTCGATAACAGTAAAAAGGTTTCCAAGCTGAAAATTTCAACTAATACAGGGTTTTTCATTAGATATCGGGCATGCGTTTGTTGAAATTCCATGATCGTCAAGCAAACAATGACAGGCGGCAATTGAACTGAGAATGCCGCGAGCATTCTGCGACTAACGTGAACATGAACTTCAAGCAGCGTCAATTGAACTAGAACGCCCGAGGAACGGATGGTTCCGCTCTGTTCCTGTGCATATCGACGGGTTGAAGAGTTGAAATTTTCCTTTAAACTGAATGAAACGATTAGAATAACATACATATACGGATTTTGTGCATGAACATTTTCGTTTAAATAAAACAATGTTTTTGTAAAGATTTAGCTCAGCGATAGACTAAACTTTTGAAAAACATCATTCAAAAACATTGAACTGCGAACGCAAGCTAACAGTATACATACGCGAATTCCCCAACAGCAAAAAGAAGCCGTCAACATGTAGAACTTGCCAGAACATGGCATATTTTCTTTTGGTTTCCCAGTGTTTGAATAACTGAATTGATCTCACTTCCTCGTGAAGTAAGTTAGCCACGGGAACATTTTTGATAGTAAATTTATTCGACGGAGCTTATGGTTGGAAATAGTATTTGCAAGACCAATAAATATATGATCTCAAGATTGCAACTTTAAACACAGCTGAAAGAATTGTTTGCAACATGCTATAACAAAGAGTGTAGAATTTTGATTTTTTCTCGATATTGCTTATTCATTTAATGTTTGATTCAAGCAAAGGAATTGAGTGCTAATTCATTCTGATATTTATGATTCTGACCAAGTATTGCTATTACTGACTATTTAGTTTTATTTTTTGTCTTGTTCTATGCTATAAAGAAGTTTTTATTGAATTTAATCTTAAATACTTTAAATAAGATCTGCTATTAAGGTTATTTTACGAGAAGTAAACCTTGATGCAGTTCCAAGAATTATGCAAAATTGTATCCTGTAAGCTGTCCGTACAACGCAATGGCTCCACTAGCTTAATCTTCAAACGTCAGTCATCCGGTAAAGTGTGCTGGAATATTAATTTCCATCAATCTACCAACGCAAACCACCGTTCCCGCTGGCAAACCAATCACCTGGAATGGTCATTCAGTGCAGAAAGGTGTGCACACTGTATCGTACACACTCCGTACGCTCAATTGCCCCCGGGGATCGTAACTTAACATGTCTTATGCATCTAAATTCCTGTTCAACTCTCCCTCACTGTCTTTCTCTCCCAATCCACCTCGCCATCCGCACCTTGCGAGGTCCTGTCGAGCGTGCACGAAATGAGCCGCACGGACACTGGTCGTGTTCAGGTTAAAAATCGTCCCAGCCACTATCAAAACCCACAAAAGGCATCGAACGGGAACGGGCGTGTGGGTCAGCAATAAGCCCGTTTTGCCCTGCCCCGTCACATGTGCCGCCGTAACGGTTGCCCGCTTCTGCGGCCCAACGCCAAAAGACACGCTCCGGAGCGTTGCGTTGCACCGAAATGGAACGAAATACCTATCGCTTCGACTGGAAGAGAAGAGCGAGACTGCCCGGGAGGTTAATAAAATTTCACCCAACCTCAACCCCGAGACAGACCGGCAGTGGCCAGGGTGGGTTTTTTATATGCCGAAACACTTGCTTCTTGAGATAAAACCGGGTTGTGCGGAATCGATTCGGTTCACAGATAGATCGTCTTGATAGTCTCAGTGCGGGGAGAGAAAGATGATTTTACGCAAAAGCACAGGGCAGGTGAGATCTGTTCTGAAACTCGTTTCTAAACGTACAGGTACGCGCACACACATACACACATACAAACGCTTGATGGCACAAAGACCATCCGACCTAAGCACCGTGAGGAAGTTCTGGCGGAAACAGCCAGAACCGGAAAGAAGATATTTTTTCCCAATAAACATGTATGATATCAATATTTCTTGCCGTCGTGTTCGCCTCAAAACCACTCGAGCAACAAACACGCACAACCCGGTCGAAGCGGAAGAGGGGGGCGATCGTTTGGCCCAGTGTACCAGGCAGGCGCCAAGCAGAAGACCGACGGAAGAAGCTGTTCCACATTTACCGCCGGTGTCGCCTTTGGAACGTGTGCATTTGAGAAAATAATAATAAAACAGCGATTGGTATGGTCGCACGTACAAACACGTACACGTTCAGTTATATATAAACACACACACACACACACACACACACCCGATCTTGGAAGATACAATTTCTTCCACACCGTCATCCGGTGGAAACGACACGGGACACGCAACCGCAGCAGAAGGGAAAAGATGAAACATAATAATATTTTCCCGTGTCCCCGTGATTGAAAACTGAACCGAGCGGAAAGACCCAAAGACGGCTCCCCGATACGCCTCTGGAAACTGCACTGCACGAAACACACACACACACACACACAAACGCGTAGCGTTTTCTTCCAATACTTTACCATCCCTGAGCGCACACCAGCCACATGCATTACAGGATCAGCGCCAAGTCAGGCAAAAAGCTTGTCTCGAACGAACGGGAAAAATTGAGGCTCAAGCTTGAAACGAAACGAACCACACCACAGCTCTCCCGTGATGTGACATCTCGTGCGGTGTGTGGGGATATTAAAATAAAACACGAACCGCGTGCGTGCGCGCATGATGGATCATTTTCAATTAAATCGCGCCGAGCCTCGCCAGCACATTCCGGTGGAGGCGCCCAGTCTTTCGTTCCGCCGGTGGGACAAACCTAATTTTCGGACCCATTTCCTATTCATAAATGGTGGTTAATTTCAAACGGTGCGTGCGTTTTTGCAGTGCAATCTTCGGGAGAACGTTGTCCTTTTTTGAAGCTCCTTTCTGTGATTGTAATTTGTTCCGGCAATTGTAGGTCACGGTAAACGTGCCGAGAATTCGCCGGAAGTGAAACGTATTAGATGAGATTGAGCGGGTGTGATCAGTACACGTTGTTAAGGGGCTGAAGAGCGCGTGCATTTTGATCCCATTTTTCACATAAGCTTGTGACATTATTTCACAAGCCGCATGGGGTAGGTTTAGCTGCAAATAAATATTCCGAGTACAAAAAAATCGTTGAAAAAAATCGAAAAAAAGCCAGCCAGTCGCTTACTATGATGATCATGGCTTCCTTACGCACCAGATAGCTTGGATACGGCTACTAGGTCATCAAGTAACGAGCATGTATACACCATGAGGTAAACGGTGCCTTGACCTTCCGGTGATTGAATGTGTTGTCAGATAAATAGTTTCTGATGAACTTGTTGATGATGCCTTGAGTACTGACAATTGTAAACATGTTGAATATCCTTTAAGATTGGGAAACGGTTGCCTGCACCTAGCAACGGGAAGACATGGAATGGTCATAGTTCGGAATTTGATTCTGGATAGTATTCGTGTGTGAAAAACTACAGTGAGCGAAATCAATAAGCTTTATTCAAATCCGGAAAAATATTTGTATTATAAACGTCAAGAAAGCGGGTAAGCGTGTGAACTATATATTTTTCCCCTAAGGACATAAAATGTAATAACAATTATAAGAAACATTTTTTGGGTCGTATCAAGCATGTTGGAATTCTAGAATTGATTGAAATTTATTTAACAATATACAATACAAATTTTACCAGTAGTTCGTGGTATGAAAAAACCAAGACAAAAACTATTATATTTTGTATTTAAATATTCTGTAAAGATAAATTACAATAGTCTATAGGTTTTCTTGAATTATTTGATGATTCTGTTAGATTAGACTGTTACTGTTCCTTTCTGTCAGAATATAAGCGCTCATATCAAAAAGTGCTGCAATATACACTCACTAACATAACTATACGCCCGCCTGTTTTTTTTTAGAATACAACGAAAACTTAAAGAGATACATGAAAATGATGCTCTACTAGGTTGTAGATAATAACAAAATACGTCTGTGACGGATTTCACACAATTTTACACATACTAATACGATTTTTTCACCACCGTCAAATCGCTCCTTGTAACATAACTATACTTACGAAAATTTTTTTTTTTAATACAAATAGTTGTTAGAACATTCGATTAAAAATATAGGAGCTTTTAAATGATCTTGAATAATGTAGGCATATTTTTGAATGATTTTTGAAATGCTTCATGACTTGTGGAATGTACTTTTTAACCACTAAATGAGGAATTTTGTTTATTTCGATTAGTATAGTTTCGGTAGCATGTTTCGCTTTTTAGTATAGTTTCGGTAGCATGTTTTTGTTCCAATTTTTTTCGACCTTATTTTGAAAACATAACCTTTCGAACCATGTTTAGCAATCGCTGACCCAACACTTGCAAGGTATATTAAAAAAAACCTAAAGTAACCGGAAAATTTATTTTTTGCTATGTAAAAATCGAAAACCAAACGTAATAATGTACCAATGAGCTTGACATACTTAAGAAATGTGACAGAATGTATAAAAATATGCCAAAAATCTTATTCCTATCTAAATTCAAAAGCGTCAAAGTCAAGCCATTTTCTCCTTCTTTCTGTTTTTCTTCACAGGTAAGACATTTTTTATTCTTCATTTTGCATGTTCTCGTTGCGGAGGGGTAGACGAAGCTCATCTCTAGGTTTAATATCACTGTCATTTTTTGATAATAATCAGATAGCGCTCAAAGTGGAAAAAGTGTCCGATGAAAATGAACGGCTACTGTAGATCATTTGGTTTGTGGAGTTTCGGATTATTGGTGGACTGTGTTTGGTTTTCGGATTTTACACATACTCTTGTCTTCCTTGCTTTACGCTTTTTTGACTCTCTCGAATTCTTTTCTGCTCATGCTCGCATGTTTTCAAGGGGTTATTCGCAAGTTAGGGATGGATATGCAGTTGGTATAGAATCCGATTTGTTCCGCGGCTGGGATCAATTGACCGAAAAAAAAAACTCACAGACGAATCCATTCCATCGTAATTTACGTTGACTAAACCTACAAGAAAAGATTGGAATAAAAATACATTCCCTGGCGCAAGACATATTTATTAGATTATTCAAGCTCGTAATGAGTCACTTTCAAATCACCAATAGTCACCCAAAAGGTATATTTTACTGGACAAGAGTCGATTTAATTCGCAAATGGCTGTTGTCTGCACGAAATCGAGCGTCGGTTAAGGAATACTCGCAAACTCTCAGCCCGGTCTCAGCCAAACAAAGTATTTAAAGGTTTCCCGTTCACTGCCGATCCTAACACTGGCCTGAAAGTTGTGCAGCGGACGTGTCCAGTTCGAACCGGGCAAAGAGTGCCCGGCAGGAACCGCTCTAGGCTTTCGTTAGCGTTTCATTGTTGCCCATGCCGCTGTCCAGCAGCCGTGCCTGGCCGGCAGTTGGCCGTGACAGTTTCGGGAAAACTGGGCTGAACGGTTGCGAAAAAGCGTACATCCTTCCGTGTGACAAACCACTCGCACACATACGGACGCGGCTGCTTTCGGGGGTTGGAAAACTGGGTCGCACGGGAGAACCACCAGTAGCTGGTGAAGCGAGCGCACGTCTGACGTCATGTCTGCAGTGCATCAGGCATTCCTGATGTTTAGGGGGGGAGAAAGTTTATAACTCGGCCGCTGCTGCTGCTGCTGCTGCTGTACGGTGCAAAGCATTCCGAAAACTTCTGAAAACTCGACCTCACATAGCCTTTTGGCGTGACATTTGCATCCGCTGCGCGCCGTGCAGGAGTTCGGGGCTTGCTGTAAACAAGGATAAACTTTTCCCCGTCGCTTTCGCGGGCTCACCCATTGGACGCGACTGGAGAGGGTTCATTGGTACCACCCCCCCCCCCTCTCCCCCACCGAAAGCCACATTCCGCATGGAGCCTCGTGGCTGTTTGATTCTCGTTCCCAAGTTCATTCCGCTGGTAGCAGCACTCGAGTCGACCGAACGAACGAGACGGAAGGAACGAATCCCTTTGATGAAGAGCCTTTTTTCCCCCTCCGAGCGCCAAAAACGAAGGAAGACTCGACAATGGGGAAAGGATGGAAGGATGACGCGCCAGTAAAAGCTTTTAGCCCGCCGTTCCCGATCCTGTCTCGCTGCTGCCGGAGTGAGCGCGGTGAGCAGTGAAAGTGAAGGCGGTCGATCAAGAATCCGCCCGGCTGAGTCCCGGATGATGGAAGTGAAGTGGCGCGGTGGCACGGTCTGGGTCGCCGGCTCGGATGCGCTCCAGCGATGACACAGTGGTTGGTCGCATCGCGTCGGAATGTGCCGGACGAGCGATCCGGAAACCCTTTGGTCGGTCGCCGGCGCTGGAATGAATTGCAGTGTCCTCGACGCGCCCGGATCGGATATCGGTTGCGGTGCGCACGTGGGAGTGAGTTTGTTTGCGTGGCCGAGTGGAAAATCGATAGAAATCCTGTGGTAAACGGGGAGCGCCCACGGTGCAGTGGGAATGCATTTTTGCAGTGGATGGAGCGCCCGTGGAGATTATCATTACTATTGGACGCAGTGAGTTGTATCAAGTAACTGTGAACTTTTCTATATTGCGTTTATCTTCCGGTAGGAGTTGTTCAATCAATGCAAATGTGTTTTGAGAGGTGTTTTAAAGATTCTGACGCATTTCCTATCATAAATCTGATGACCATTCCACTTAGGGCAAATTAACGTATAAGGTGTCTCGTCATATTACAATAGTTGACGAATAAATTGACGATTTTGTTCAAAGGTTTCAAACGAAAATAGTTTATATGCATGTATTCTTCGGTGTTATAGCAAGCAGTCAACAAATGACGAAAGATACAGAGGTTCTTTAGGCTTGTGAACATCCCCTGTGGCTACTTCTTGTGTGATGTTTGTTTCCACCTACAAACAGGGTACACCGATCACAAATCTACATCCGTACGGAGTATGTGTATCATATCCTTACGTTGGGACTTAGACAGAAGATTATCAACAAGGTATTGATGTAGTAATCTTTTGCAATCAGTCTAATGGAGCTTATGAACAATATTCTACACTACGGTTTTGAACAGGACATTGGCACATTTCATGTGCAAAAGCCATATGAAAATGCCACAATCATCTACAAATAATGAAGCAAACACAAGTAAAGAAAGAGAACAAAAGAAACGATTAAATTCAACCATTTTGTATGTTCAGAAACATCCTCTCGCAAGAAAAACTACACAACTAAGCGTTAGTGTACAGCACATTGCATACTTTTTAGGCGCCCCAAAGTTTGTAATGTACTTGACAATCGCTCTATTTTCACAGTCCTAGAATAGCTTTTCAGGCTGGGAATTTAACATGGGGATTAAACACACAAACACTTTAATTTTTCAATTACCTATTTATTAATGCAGCTTGCTGTAAAAAAATCGATACTACCTGTACAAACATTTTGAACGTTGACCGATTCTAATCTAAGTGTTGGTATGAACGATTAAGAGATGTCTGAGTGTAAAGGGTTCATGTCTTGGATAATCTATGCTATGCTTTGTGCCTGCAGCAAAGTCTTTGAGCTACTCGTATATAACCATGTATTACGAGGGTTTAAGCAAGTTATATCTAGTCATCAGCATGGATTTTTACCTAACCGCTCGATTGAAACGAACCTTATGTCCTTGCTAAACACCTGCTATACATCACTCGACAAAGGAATACAAATTGATGTGGTATATACAGACTTTCACGCTGCCTTCGATTCTGTTAACCATCTACTTTTGCTTGCCAAATTATCAACGTATGGTGTCAGTAATGGGATGACCCAATGGCTTGCCAGTTATTTGACTAACCGTGAAATTGTTGTAAACGTGGAAGGATCGCTCTCTCAGACATTTTCTAACGCCTCTGGAGTTCCTCAAGGTAGCGTACTTGGTCCTCTTTTATTTATTATCTTTATAAATGACATTGTCATCACGTTACCTGATTGCGGCAAGCTTCTATACGCCGACGATTTAAAGTTATTCCTACCTGTGATACAACCTTCCGACTGCCATAAGCTACAAAACTGCGTGTCTAACTTCAACAAGTGGTGTGTTATGAACGTCATGTCTGTAAATGTCTTGAAGTGCAGCGTGATTACCTTCTCTAGGAAAAAGGCTCCGATCGTGTTGGGTGTGGCTAGGGACTTTAAGGACCCATTTTGTTTAAAGTCATTGTTTTGTGCTATTGTTCGTCCAACCATTGAATTTGCCAGTGTGTTATGGTGTCCTAACCAGCAATATAGGGTTGACAGGATCGAAAGATTGCAAAGAAAATTGACACGTGTTCTGTATTATCGTTTACCGTGGTCGAATACCAGTGTTTGTCCGTGTTACCGTACTCGTTGCTTGTTGTTCGGACTCGAATCGCTCGAACACCGAAGAATGACGGCACAGTGCTTATTCTTACACAAGCTTTTATGCGGTTCAATTGACGCCCCGTCCATTCTAGAACAGGTGAACATTCAGGCCCCAAGTAGGGTACTCAGACCTAGGTCATTGCTCAGAGCTGACTTTGATTCGACCTTATTTGGAACGCGTAACCCTATACTAGCAATGATCGAAAGATATAATAGTTTAGGCAACTCAATTGACTTTAACTCTAGTGTGTCCAGTGTAAAAACGGTTCTCCATAGTTTGTTTTGAGTGTTTCAAAGTTTGTCTCGTTTTTAGCCATAAGTATGTTATGTAGGCCTCTGTAAGCCGGATAACTTAATGCTAAATAAAATAAAATAAAATAAATAAATAAAATAAAATAAAATAATCCTGTAAATATTGGTTAGTTAGTGCCATGAAACCATGTTGTTTGGTTTCCGTGACTCACAACTACATACTTACACTGTACCACATTGCTTCACCACGTCATTGTGGACATCTTTTGCCAATATCGACACTCCTAGCAATGCTCTAACATTACATTGCTACGCCGTTAACAGATGCGATCAAAGGCGGTTGTGTCATGCGTACGGAGTATATGCATCATATCTGGGCGTTGGGACTTAGGTAGATGATTCTTAACAAGGTGATGATGTTCCTGATGAATCCTTTGCAATCAGTATAATGAAGCTTATGAACAGTATTCTACTCTTCGGTTTTGAGCAGGACTTTGCAAATGCCATATGCGACATTTAATGTGCAAAAGCCACATGCAAATGTCACAATCGTCTACATATAAAAAGGCAAACACAAGTAAAGAGAGAGAGAACAAAGCAAAAAAGGATATTCAACCATTTTGTATGTACAGAAACATCCTCTCGGAAGAAAAACTACGCAACTAAGCGTTAGTGTACAGCACATTGCATACTTTTTATCCGCAAATTAGATTACGCAGCCTCAAAGATTGAAATTAGCTAAACAATCGCTCTTTTTCTAGCTGGGAATTTAACATGCATCTCTCGTTAGCCGCATTTCGAACGTGATAAAACATCTAGAGAAAAGGAAACACGCAAACACACTAACACTTTAATTTTTCAATTATTTATTGATGCAGATTGCTGTAAAAAAATTGATACTACCTGTACAAACATTTTGAACGTTGACCGATATCTCAATGTTGATATGAACGATAAAGAAACATCCGAGTGCAAAAGGTTCTTGTCCTGGATAAAATAATCCTGTAAATATTGGTTACTTAGTACCATGAAACCGTGTTGTTTGGTTTCCGTGACTCACAGCTGCATACTTACACTGTACCACATTGCTTCACCACGTCATTGTGGACATCTTTTGCCAATTTCCTAGATATCGACAATCCTAGCAATGCTCTAACATGGCGTTGCTACACCGTCAACAGATGCGATCAAAGGCGGTTGTGTCATCGAAGCGAGGTAATATAAATCAAACAAGCTGTTTATTTAAGACCCTGTTGCAATAACCATTCGTTCAACAGCTCACCCAGCGGGAGAGAGAAAAAAAAACCGCAACAATTTCTCCGTATCGCTCCCAAGATAAGCTTCAAAACTTTCCAGCACACAAAACCTCCAATATCGTGGGATTAGTTTCTCCCGCACGTGTTTCTCGTCCACGTGCAGCATACACCGTTGGGGCGCCCGCTTATCGGACGGCCGCACCGTTCCGTCGCATCGAATCCGCTTCCGCTTCCGCTGCGCTGCCCGTAAAGTTTGATGGACAATTTTATTGGATTAAACTCGCCGATGTGCGGGATTTGGTATTCGGTGGTAAACTCAGCTGTGAGCGTGCTCTGCGATGCTGCCCGGTAGCAACAGCAACAACATGACGCTACGCTCGATAACCACATCGATTGAATGTTATTAGCATAAAACCGTCGACAATACAAGCGAAAAACATACACACACACACCCATCACATTCCACCGCCGTCTGGGATGTCTTGTTTGTGGGATGTGCTCGTACAAAGGCTGTTCGTTCGCTGCGTTGCTACGAAAACCGACTAGGACAAGCGTTGCGTGATGCAGACGATGATGATGGTGGCGGTGATGTTGATGGTGATGATGATGGTGATGGCGGCTGATGAAGCCGTTCGGATCAGAAGCCGTGTATGGAGCTATCGAAACGAAGCGATGAAGACGACCGAAACTTCATCCCGAGGTCCGGCAATTATTCAAAAAACAGCGCGTTTCGGATAAAACTGGGCAAAGCTCAATGGGAACAAAAGCGCACGAGCCACGGATAGAGAGCACGGGATGGGAGCCCACTCTCTGTCTATCACGCCACACCGTCACGGTACCCATTGTTTCCGGCAATGGGCCGGAGTTTTCGCGCGCATCACAATAACGGCAAGAAATCTTGCCAAAAGCTGGGCTCCTTTGTGATGCGCGGCCACTCGCCGTACAGAATTATCAGCAAAGTTTGTTACCACAGCTATTTCTTGAGGGGCGATGGTGAAGGAACCGCCGCGAGAGTACATTGACCCACGGCGGGTGCGTGGCAGCCGAACTTGGCTGCCTTGGCAGCATTGTTGTGGTGTGAGTTTACCAGAAGTTCTTAGAGACACGGAGAGGAAAGAGCAATAGACCGAGATTTGATGCGGTCGCTCCAGTTTTTGGAGGCCTACGACGACAACTTTCAGCTGTTTATCGTACTCAAGGCGCTAATCTTATCGGTGTGGCTGGCGTGAGTTCAGGTTTTTCGGCATGTATTTAAATTGCGATATTTATCGATCCTACGCCCAGGCCTCTCGTCTGTACGTTTCGGTTTAAAATATGGCTACCAGACGCGCCACGAAGACAAAGAGCAGAAGGCAAGTTGGCTGGCTGTGTTGGGCCTTTCGCACGACGGAAGTCAATCAAAAGTCAATTTTCCAACTTGAATTAACTCTCGCAAGGCTCGTTGGCGAGTGCCGCTTTGGTTTTTTATTTGTTTCGCTTCTTGCAGCATCGTGGCGTCGCAATATCTGAAAGTTTTCGGAAATCTGTCCAGCGGGTTGCATACCATTCGGGCGTTTCGTTGAGGCGTTCGTATTTTGGAGTGGCATATTCGTGGATCGTCCATATTGAGCTCTTTGTTGTTGCCGGAAAAAAGGAGTGAAGTGTAATTTAAAATAGGCATCAGCTTTGCGTTTCGCATCAATTAGATTTGACGATTATTAGAATTGATTTCTTTGGACCGCGCGAGGAACTCGGGTATAGCTTTTTAAGCGATTTTTTATGGCCTATTTCATTAGCGAAGGCTTGCTGGAAGTCTTAATAGATTTGGGCATTACGGACAGCTTGCTGCGTGGGCTTGAAATAGATCCAAAACCACACCCACTCTGCATTGTGCTTTGTGTTTCCTTCAGAAGCATTTCCTGGAAAGTGTCTTTGTGTACGTCCCATAAAACACTTTCCGGGAAAACGCTCCCAACTCGACGACGCTCTCAACTTCACGTCAGTAAACATAAAGTGATTGGAGCACCCCGCAGCTGACTTTTGTCAACTTCTTCCCTCTGCCGAACCGAACCGAGCTGGTGCACCAGCGCAGCGCGTTTTTCCCGTGCGCGAATTCGATTAATTTTCCAAATGAAATTGATGCTCGCAAAATGGCAAATATTTGCACAAGCCGCTCCACCTCGCGTTGTGCCGCTCGAGAAGAGTTATTTACGTGGCAGAAACCTTAAGGCACGCGCTCCATTTCCTCCTCCGCTCACACACACAGGCACACACCATCACACTCCAAACACGGTTTCGTGCGTTAGTTAAACAGAAGTTCTTATCTTCTTCTCACCTGGTGAATGGTAAATATGCTCGATATGATATGATGGTTGGCAAACGCGCCGGTACCGATACCGGTTCGCTGTTTCGTGCGAAAGTTTCGCTTCCCGGTGCGGTGAAACGACGTATTGCTTGTCTTGTTATCTTAATTAGATCCATAAAACGGAAAACCAACTCCGGAGCCGGTGCTGTTTGACTTTTGCAGGCTCGGATTGAC
Source organism: Anopheles dirus (assembly GCA_000349145.1). Taxonomy (NCBI): domain Eukaryota; kingdom Metazoa; phylum Arthropoda; class Insecta; order Diptera; family Culicidae; genus Anopheles; species Anopheles dirus. Next base: position 4,682,786 of record KB672802.1, on the reverse strand, counting down.
TTTCTGGGGCTGTTACTGTTGCGTTTCGTCGGGATCGAGATCGCTTTATGGCGCCATACGACAGAGAAAGAGGTGAGTGGATGTGATTTCAAGCTGATTCCGTGTGTTGGGTGATTGCTTGGAGTAACTTTAAATATGCACAATCTTACAGGAAATATCACTCGAGGGTAGAATTGTTCAAGAGTACTTGATATTCTCTTCATTATTACGGTTTGGCAGTCATGGAAGAGTGTCCTTGTCACTTACAGAAACTAGCGCTCGTTTTGCGCAACATGATTAATGGAGAATTGATTATCGATATTGTTTGCAAACCCTCAAAAGTATGGATTCGATTCAAACATAAAACATAAAGTATATTCGTATTTAGCTAACAGAAGAAAATATTGATTGAATTCAAGGTATTCAAGCGGTAACGATGTTTTAAACTTGTGAAAATTGCATACTTTTAGGAGCGAATTTTCGTTAACAGCCCATAAGTATGCAATTATTGCTTACCAAAGCTTCTCATCATCCATAACGCCATAAAATATGCTATTCACATGGAAAATAATGTTTTTATTTTCATAATAACAAATAACATACAATGTGTGTAAGTGGATGCAAATTCAAACTAATATGATTTTCTTAATTGCATACTTTCAGGCGTGTTTTCATACCACTTTACAAATAAAGCTATATGCTTGTGTCAGAAGTTTTTCAATGTGACTGTAATGCATGTGATAAGACTTTGTTTGATAAAATGTTTTATTATGATAAAATACACTAGTACAGCTCATTCTTAGGATTGTTTGCACTGAAGAAAAATCCTGTATATTGAAGCACGTCTTGAGCTGGAAATGAAATACTTTGATGTCATCGAAGAAAAAAAAACATCATAAATATAAGCCTTGTGAAAAGGCTGCTTGTTTGAACGGTGGAAAATATTGCAATCAATACGAATACAAACATAAACTTGTACCAAGGAGAACCGTAAAAATCGTTCCGTCCCAGACTCGCACCACGACCATTTACATCAGGACCTTTCCTGCACACATGTATTTCTTTCACCCCACCATAATACTCCATTTACGATCATCCGCTAAGCATAAAAAAACCTTTGTCGCTTGGCCTAGCACAAAAGGACGACGCAATAGTTCACCCCACACATACACACATCAACACACGAGCCTTTCGAGAGACGAATCCGGCAAAACCGCCCTCGCTTCGATCCCGTAACGAATTTGTACGCCGTTTGACTCGCGCCGGGGGAAGTTCATCTTTAAAGTATCCCTCCCGTTTCGCCGCTTTCGGATGCCTTCATCGGAGCCGGGAAAAAGGCAAACAGACGCACCCGTGTAGTTGTGTAGTGTTGCGCGTTGCGTTGAAACATTTATTATTATCGTCCTGCGTCGTCGGTTTCGCACGCACACACACACTGGGGGGGCGCGGCGCCGAACGCTGTCGATCGTTCGATAAAGCCCTCAAACGGCTCGAGGAGCCGACGCGAACCGTAGCACCACTCACACTCGCTTCGTGTTTGTTTTACGCTACCTTGTGTGGGGCGAGAGCTTTTCCGTCGGGTGACTACAAGAGGAACGTGTCACGCTTTGGCGAGCCGATCGTGACGCGCACGTGTTCCGTACGCATCTTTATAAAACGGTTTTCCTGGGGAGAGTTTTCCCTGAAGGGAGACTCACCGGTTTGTGGAATAAAGCTGACTTTTCTTTTTCAGTTTTGGATATTGAGTGATTGTTAGTTCTCTTCTCACGTGGTCTCGCGGGGTGTATGCATGAATTTACAATCGTTTGTGTTATGAGTGTTCCTGTTCCTTGCTCTAGTTAGGGGATGATTCTCTCTCGGTCTGCGCTATTTTTCGTCTCCGTTTACTGCACTTGAGTTCAGTTTCAATATATATAGTTTGCTTTGCAAATAATGATCAAATCGATTTTTCACTAGTTACGATAACTATGCTCAATCCCATTCGTTTACACTAATCGACTAATGATTTCCTTTACGTTGTATTCATTTGCTAAATAGAATCTAAACTAACGCGTCAAGTTCCTTTTTCTGTCTCACGTGGAAGATTTCTGAGGGGTTGGAAAGGGCTAACATGGGCGGATGGGAAGTGGGTTACAAGGACTCAAATCACTCCGTTCTTCTTCCGCTGTACACTCGCTCCAACAACAACAAAGAAAAAAGAGAAAAACACGTACGCAAACAAATAACTTTCCGTTAAATACGCTCTCCTCTCTATTTACAGCTCAAAGCTTCACGCCGGAGGAAAAGGATTTTCGGGGATTTTAAAATGTCGATTGCGCCGACCTTCGCTGCCTGGTTGGCAGGTGTCTCAATTCCTAGGAAATCCGATTCTCTCCATTTCTCCCGCTTCCGTGGAAAACGCGACCTTCACAGTAACTTTAAATATTCGCTTCCCGATGCCTTCTCCCATCCTTTTTCGCTGAACGGTCCGTCCCGGAAAGGGACGTCCCCTGGACATACCGACCAGGACCGGTTGGTCAGTGGAAAAAGGGATCGTCTCGAAAGGATCCTTGCGAGCTTTTTTCCGGCATCGTGTACTTATTTACAGTCGAGATTTAACCGATCCAGCGTGTTCCGGCTTGATTTGGGCGTCGACCTCGTGCGGCAATCGATCGGAAAGGGTAAATACCAGCGGCAAAATGGACCTGTTACCAATAAAAAAGACTTAGGTGGCGAAAAAAAGCAACCTAGCTCTTCCAAGAAATCCCCAACCAACTTGTTGAGCTCCGGGAGCGAGCGTCTTTCTTGCCTTTCGCCTAGGGCGATTCTGATTTCTGTTCCACTTCGCACCATTAAGAAATCTAGAGAGAGATTTATTGATTGGAAAATGGCGCAATGGGTGCCGGCTGCAAGAAGCGTTCCAATCGTTTAAGTTAACGAGTGTTCTTGTAACGGAGTCGCGCGAAATGAAGAATTATTGCTGCGCCCACGAGCTGCTCCGGGGCGGGATTGAATCAAACGACTCCCAGCGCGTCCGTGGGAGATGGCCCTTTAACAAGCTAAACAACCATTACACGCCCCTGTTTACCTCTCGCCGCTCGATTCGCCGCACGCGGCCGGGGACAAGCGCACGTTGCACCTTCGTTAGCATTTTGGTCCTCACACAGCTTCCTGGTCGTCGTCAGCTGTGCTGTACCGGTGCTATACGGTCACCTCCTGGATCTGGACGCGTTTCTTGAGCGTGGCCGTGCTGCCGGCCGCGGTGGACGTTGGTGGCGCCGCCGTGCCGCCGCCGGCCGCGTGGTGGTGCCCGTGGTGGTGGTGGTGGTGCTGATGCTGATGGGACGCCGTGGGACTGCCGGCCGTGGTCGAACTCACCAGATCCACCGTGATGACGCTGCTGTTGGCCAGCTCGCCGCAACCCTGCACCTGATAGTGTTGCTGCTGCTGCTGCTGCTGCTGGTGGTGGTGGTGGTGGTGATGGTGGTGGTTGTTGGCGCTATTTACAAGGATGGAGGTGAGTGGGGCGATGGCGGACGTCGTCGCCGGCGGCCCGGAGGACGACGAGGCACCGCTGTTGTTGCTGCTGCTGCTGCTGCTACCGCTGGCCACCGACCGGATCGGTGGAAGGGGAGCCTTGGTGGAGCGCGGAAGCGTCTGGTGATGGCTGACGGTTGTCGCCGGCGTTATTGTCACTGCCGTGTGGCCGGCGTTGCTGCCGTGCGGTGAGATTACCTGTGGCGGAGACGGAAAGGGACGAAATTCGAAGTTTGAGTCAAGACAACGGAACCGGTTGCTAATTGTCAGCGATAATCGGAAATGGGTAGAAAATGGACAAGAAAATAGCGGTTTCTATTTCTTTTTCGAGGCATTTCGTTATTTCAATTGAATTGGTTTGTAACAAGTTATAAAACTCGTTTGTTTTCATTTATCTGACCAGCAAGTTAGGATTTTGTAAGGAATACTGCACACATTTCAGCGCTTTTTGAATCAGCCAGAAGGTATGCAACCCACACGACACAATAACTTTAATATGTAGTAATCTTTTTGGTTTGCTGTTTTCTTAGGTCTATTTTTTAGGTCTAAACGTTGTTACGCAATCGCTTCATAAAATATGCACCTTTAAGTATGCAATCTGACGTTTTTTTCTCGATGACTTGTACCATTAAAAAGTAGCACAAAATTGAAGATAATTTTAAGAAATTGTACGAATTAAAAAATAATCGTTCAATTCTAATTCAGATTCAATCAATCATTAATCAATCATTGTCATAATCATTCGTATAGTACATACAATCTGCATTACTGAATCCTTTATTAGATCTCCCGTAAATCATTCAATATGTACAGGATTAGCTTTATTAATCCTTTACTTATTAGACCATTTTAGATCATCCTTTACTTATTAGACCATTAGACCAAGAGTTTTCTCGAGACGCTTGCAGAAGCTCACCCTATGAGCTGTATTTTTTACGACGCAAATATTATATTTTGTGGCGCAATTACCGTCATTTACCTTGATATATGCTATCTAAAAGACATTTTTGAAAGCTGAAAGCTTATACTTGTGCCTGGAATATATGCAGTTCGCATCACAAGTCAATTTTCATTACATATAGATCAAGTCAGAGCTTTAGCTGCATTTCGAAACAATCAAACATTATTTGTAAGTCAAATAAAAACTAACAATGACGTCAAAGATGGTTTCAAAGGAGGTTTATTTTGACAACAAAATTAGAACGAATATTGTAGGCTTCACTTATTTCATGGCGATCCAATACAAGGAAATTGATTTCATATTTCAGCGTAAGAATATTGTAAAAATTACAGTAACATCGTCGACTCGCAAACAATTAATTATAATTTTAATTTTATATTAGTGCAAAGCGCCAAAATGTAGGCAACCGAGATGCTAGGTGATCTCAAAATTATAGAGTAATCGGAGAGCTTCAGGTTTCGGGAGCCGAGAGCAGCCTAAGATGAGGAGGAATTTTGGATTAATAAATCTGTTCTTCTTAAAATTAACTCTAAGCCGTCAAGACGTTCTTGAAAGGTGTGAGCTATTGAAGGAGGGAATTGGTGCCTAATATGTAGTTTTGAGTAAAACGTATCATTGTTCTACAAAAAAATCTTGATGCCATGATGGAAACAATGTCTTTATCGAAAAAATAAAAAGGCACATTCAATCTACAGAACACATTTCTCATGCCCAATTATCCAATTGTCATGGTAATATTGAAAGTTTAATCCAATCGCAACACAATCAGCGGCCAGTTCGTAAGCAATAACTTATTACTCTTTGAGCTTATCCTTTAAACGAAACTTTTTAATTAAATTTATTACACTTTACCTAACAAGAATCAGCAACGATTGAGCAAAAAAAAAACACAAGCGCTCAGCGCTCGTGAGAAAATTTGTTTATCCTGCCCACCGAAGCACGGTCCCGGCTCGATAAATCCGACAATCGGGGCGAATCTGGCACGGATTTACTGGCGTGAATTTCCATTAAATATCGCGCCGCGCTCCACCCGGCCTGGTCGCAGTTAATTTTTCTCACCATTCACCAGTCGCTTCGGTGGCGTTTCACTTTCGGGACCATCGCTTAAGTGAATTAATTGAGCATTAAAGCAACGGGGGCGGTGGTGAGCTGCCATCCCGGTACCTCCCATGCATTATTCATGGACTGTGTGGCTGTGCGCACATATAATTAACTGCTGAATAATCAACGGAATTCATCATCTCGAGCGTGCGCTAAAGAGCGTCACCTTTCGCCCGGTGTTGCAGGAAGCCGAGGGCAGCCGTGGGACTCCGTGGCAGTATTAATTGGTGGCCCTGCTTTCCCAGCTGCCGCAGGCGGTTTCTTTTTTCGTGGTGCAAAACAATTCTCAAAACAACGCGCCTCCGTCTGTTGCTCGGCAAGCCACGCTCGTCACAGCAGATGGTGTGTTTTCCCGCCGGGGCGGGATCTATCTTGGGAACATTTTTCCGGCCCCGCAGTGTGTGTGCGTCTCGTGTAGATATTATAATGAGCAAATCCACGCTTAAGATTCCGCAAGGTAGGCTCGGATGCTACCGCCAGACTTTCGGCCGGCTGGCCAACCTGCCGTCAGCTAATCAATCAATCAACTGCAAGCTTTGCGGTCGAGTCGCCGGTCCAAGGCCGGGCCCATTTCCACGTGTGTCTTGGGCGCTGTACCGGCAGAGATGTATGTAAATGTATTCCGGAGAAGTTAAGGAGTCCCACCCACTAGATTGGGCGCCCCTTTTTTCTACACAGCTTCTTGCGCACGGCGGCTAATGCCCACGAAGATAAATCGATATGCATGATGGGGCAGTTTCTGGCCGTGATGAGATTATCGTGGATGAAATATTACCCACACCAGTGTGCGCACAGGCTAGCAGGCTCGTCCCGAGGCTGGTGAGCCAGTGATCCACACCCAAACCGGTCACGTATCCACTTACCGACTGCGGTACGTCTGGAAGGCGGAAAATTGTGTCGACAGCTTGAATGTCCACACGGCCGGCCATCCGTAGGGACTTTTGAAATTCGGATGGATTCCCCGCATGCTTGTCTGGGTGGAGGCTTAAGTCTCAAAGAAGCTCCTGCCGCTCCGTACGGTGTTGGAATTCCCTGGCTTGTTTGCCACGTGACCAGTGTAGTTTTTTTCTGCTGATGGATGACGTAAAAATGCGCCTGCGGACACCGAACCGGAACACATCTCCAATGGAATGACGGCTTTTGATTTTGATTAAAAAAATAAGAACAAAAATGCTGAACGATGGAGTGAACGAAATGCTAATGACATGCGTGGTACTTTTTGGGTCCACTTAATAACTGCTGTCTTTTTTTAAATAAACGCGCATCTATTCTCGATACCTCCGTTGAAGTTGAACGGAATGTGTCAGAACATTTGATTTGGAAATTAGTTTTAGCTGTTGCTTTTTGTCCCTTTGAGAAGGCCTTTTTCTGTTTATTGAATGTGTTGTTACGTTTTTCATATGATTATTGTGACGACGGATCCCACGCGAGAATGGAATGAGAATGGGAAAAAAGTGAACGAGTGAACACGATAGTGAAACGTAAAGTTGAAAGGGATGAGTAAAAGTAAGAAAAGTGAGATTCAATAATGTAACAGCTTCAGAACAGCAGGTACTGCTGTTTCTGCAGCTAGCACTGCCGGAAAGCAGTTATCGATAATTTCGTCAACATTCTTTACCGACATCACAATAGATTTATTCAATTTAAGTTTTCCACTTTATTACATACAATTTCTGTTTATTGAAATATTGGCGATTGAACGATTTTACTTGAGATTGTCACCTTGTTAGGATCTGTAAGCCCACTTTTGTTAAAGGGAGCTTTGATAAGTACTTTTCAGGTTTGCTTTAATAGTTGGTAGTGTAGATTGTGTTGGGAGCGATACGATATAGCCGTTGACGAAAGCTTCGCTCGTTGAAGACTGAAGACTGTATATTGGCATATAGAATCTTTAGCTTAATGTGAGTGTAGGTGATTCCCAGATATATAAAAACAACAATACCTCCTACTAAATCTTTAAGAATACCAAGAGCACATTGAGTATATGAATCCATCCTACACAGCGCTGGGGAATATTTGTGCTTAGTATAAGTCATTTCGTTTTTTTTCTACAGATCTACAAGATCTACAGATTATCAATAATTTAAAATAGTACTGATTAAACAACGATTCATCCACAGTGTTAGCAGAGCAAACTTCTGCTATGGAGTATAAAACTTAACAACAGGTACAACATGTACACAATTTCATTAGTGAAATTCGTTTGGACTGTCACCTGTTCATCTGTTGTCCTTTTAAAAACGAAAACGTAAAATGAAGAATATTGAAACATTTCGTTAAGTCAACATTCAATTAAAAACATGGTTTGGAGTTTGCACTTTCAGCAATATTATATTATAGACTATATTATAAGGAGTTTTCACTTTGTAAAAATTTTATTCGTTTTGGTATCCAAACATGGATATAAAAAATTAGAAACAAAGTCTAAACTCACATGTTCCTCCAACCGAACGCCACATCGATGCTGTCCACCAGGCGTGCTGATATAATTCGGAAAAACAACCATCGGCAGACCGTTTCCAGACACGCACACCACCCCGTTTCACCTACATGATTGATGTGCGTTTTTCTGTGCGATTTGGTGCGGCAAAAGGTGTGTGTTTTGTTTTTTGTGTTTCGCTTCGTACCGAATTGCTACATCCTGCGGTACTGATTGGCACAACATTCGACTGCACAAAAGTAAAAAACAAAAGTACCGGGAGGCGAAAATCATGTTGCCGTCTTTCCACCAGCACCGTGCTCGACCCGGACGCCCGTACTAGACCAGGAATCGTTTGTACAAATACAATTTCGAGTGTTTTCTATGCATTTTGCCCCTGGATGGACTCCCGGTGGGGGTTTTTTTCGTCGTGCAACGAGCCCGGCGAGCGCAGAAAAATTGGGCCCTATTTCTATGCCCGCTTTATTTCTCACTTTACGGTGAACGAGGCCGCCCGGCGCGAGCCTATCATTTTCCGACACAATTTTATCTTCTCTGCCTTCTTCCGAACGCTCCCAGCGGAGGAGGCGACCGGAAACGAGTGGCGAGCACACGCACACAGAGGCACCGACATACGAACGAGAGATCAGAGACATTTTCCGTTCATTTGGAGCCGGCTCCGGCCGGGAAGGGTAAATATCAATTACCATTTTTTATCTCCAGCAGCATTTGCGCTTCCTTTTTTTTGCTGCTGCGTGCGCTGCGTACTGTTCCGTTCCATCTCCGTTCGTTATCTCGGTCTCCAGCAGAATGGAAGGAAGAGGAATATTTTTTATGTTTTTTTTTTCGTTTACTTCTCCGTGCTTTTGCTCATTTTCTTCAGTTCGCCAGGGGCCCGTTTCCGGGCCTTCGAAATCGGCAATCGAAAAGGAATATGGTGGTGGTGCTGCTGGTGTTGGTGGTCGGAATTTATCGTAGGGCTGTAGGGCAGTTTTGGCAGAGCCTATGTGTCAGTGTGTGTGTGTGTGACTCGTCTGTATCGGCATCTTAAACTCGGGTTCTTTGTGATCACCGGCTCCCGTTTCGGGTTTGTTTTTTTTCTGTCGTTTTTGCTTACCAATTCCTTAAAAAGACTTCAATTGGAGTTGTTCTGGGAAAATTTGAATAAAATTATCCTCCATTTCGGGGATGATCTGGATAGGGCGAGCAGCTGAGGGAACACTGTAACGAGCTTGTAACCCTCTCCCAGTTCCAGATCTTCCTGATACAAGAAAGCAGTCCCATTTCTGTAGCAGTTTTTACTACTAAAAGAAAGCTTCGGCAAGCGATGAAAGATACACCCCGGCAAGAAACAGATGGACGCAAGTACGACCGGCACTGGTGCCCTTTAAGCTGGATGCGAACGAAATCCGGTTGAAACTCTCGTGCCCTAGCGCTGGACCCGCACGGGCATCAATCAGTCATGTGTCAGCAAAGCGAAACAAGCAACGGATCGTTTGCAGACGCAAGCATAAATCTACGATTTGGGCTGCTCCCGTTACGGTCTAGGGATGTTACGGTCTGGGCCGGAGATACAAGATCGTGCGGATAGGCACGACGCACCAACTTCGAAACGCACTGGGACCGCAAGCTTCGAGCTCGGTTCACGGCTTCCCCAAATCGGAAGATAATTCAATGTTTTCAATCGGTCACCGAGATTCGAGATTGACGAGAACGGAAATAAAAAGACACACACACACACACACCCATACAAGCGCGAATGTATAAAGATAGATGGGACCTAAAAATAGCTCCAGCTGGTGTTCGACGTGCCGGTTAGGAGGTTAGGAAATACAAATAGACCGTCTCGTGCCACCAGCTCAGTTTCACCCGGCCGCCTTTGATTGATGTGCGGACGAATTAAGGGATGGAATTTAAATTTGTTTGTCGATCGAAGGAGAAAGAGATCTGTTTATTGAGGCAGTTTGTGCACGAGGTTTGTTTTCGAGAAGATTGGACCAATGCCAGCGGAGGGGGTTGTGTTTCTGATGAAATTATTATTAACTTTCAAATTGAGGGTGGGAGTTATGAAAAAGGAAGTTTTCATGGATGAAATAAACACCAGAAAAAGCTGGTTTATTTATTTCTAATGAATTGTGAAACAAAAGATGTATGTATTATAAGGCAGGAATAAAGTTATAAAAGCAATAAACAATTTCTCAATTTTCTAAATTTATAGTCAATTAGTTGTATAAGAAACTTATTCACAAGTGGATAAAGTTTGCCACAAAACAAAATGTCTTTTTGCATTTTGTAATAAATGGCACATTTTTCCTCTACTAATGTTGAGGCTTATGTCGAAAGGTTACTTTGCGCCCTTAGGTATGCAATATGATTATACTATAAAAATCATTTCTTTGAAATGATTAATGTTCACAAAGTGCAGAGTTGAACGCTTTTTAGTTGAATTATATTCATCTGCATAGCTTGTTACTTTACTTTTTAAAATATGATAGTACTTATTTTATATTTTAGTACTGTAGAAAATAACAAAAATACACGTTCGATCATAAATAATTAAATTGCATACCTTAAGGCGGCAGACTGTCGAAGACACAACCTTTCGGCACATAATACGGGTTTTTCCAGTTATTTTTGTACATTAAAAATGTTCTTTACTATTTTTACTGAAAATTTCAACAAGACCTTTTATAACTGGGCAAAAGGGTAGTTCTTAAAGCATTCAGAATATTTCAAACAAAAGATTGTCAAAAATACAATCTAATACTTGCATCATATACGTGTTAAAAGTGCTGAGAAAAAATGAACACAAACCAATTAAAATTACGAAGAAGTAACTATGAACAGAAGTTATGGAAGTAAGGTGACGAGGCAAGATGCAGTGCAGTATTCAATATTTTAAAACCATACTTAAAAAAGTATAACTTTCAAAAAACTTAAGCTATACTTGCAATAAGCTAGAACAAAACCATTCACAAAAATAACAAAGTTGTATTCTTTCTATCAGCACGTACTTAGGAAATGTTTGAGCAAAAGCACACCGGAGCGAACTCCATTTTGCCGGTTCTGTTCCCTTTACAACACGCAGCATGGCCAGTGTACTCAAAACAGATCTGAATAGCTTCTATGTTGCTATCGACAGACAAACAAAGCGTGTTGAAACAGATTCCTGACAGGTAAATAATGGATGCTCGACATGCAACGTGCGGTCACAACTGGCTGCGAGAGTCTCATAGCAACACAAGCACAAAATAACAACAAAAAACCGCTTCTGGCGTGCTTTTGACTTGGATTTTTCATTCCTTGTCCTTATTCTTATCCGCTCTCTGCCCAGTGGTCAGAACCGTTTATCGCTATCGAAAGGCGTTATTAAAATAACGCACAAACACAGACTTGCGCAACGAGAGAGCAAGCAAAGTAGAAGGAAGCGCTCGAAAAACCGTAATGAAAACGTCAGAGAATGATTTAATCAGCAGAACAGAAGCGCGTGCCGTTTGCCCATCAGTTCGGCCGCGCGGCGAGAAGAAAGCGCTTCCGAGATTGGAACTTCCGGAATCACTCACCCCCGGCGAGGCGGAACGCGTAGAAGCAGGTCGCCGGCAAGGTCGAGCATAAATTGAAAGGAGAGCTTTTTTCGGGATGAAAGAAATTGATTCGTACTGCAAAAAGGGAAAAACTAAGCACGCCCGGGAAACGGCGAAATGGCACCGGCCGGCCGGTGGGCGGGAGCGAAAGCGGCCGAAGAACTTTAGGGACACACTGCACTGCAGCGGGTACACTCCACGGCCCCCGTACCGGGACACAAGTAAGCAATGCGAAAATAGATACGAACCACCGGCAGCCGGTGCCGCCCAGCCCCGAAACGGAAGCCACCGCACGAAACCCAACGCGCAGCGAACCGGCGGAAGGAAACCCCCGGCCGGCCTGCCCGGTGGCCCTCTTTTTGTGGTATTAATGGAGTCCATTAACGACATTCAGCTTCCATTATTCGTCAGCAAATTGAGATGAATGAACGATGGCGTTCGCAAGGGTATGGGTGTGGGTGTGTGTGTTTGTGTGCCTTTTTTTCTTCTTCCCAACAACTCGTTTTCTTGCCAAAAGGACTACCGACACGAGAGGCGAGCGTGGAACCTGGAAACCGGTCCGGAACCAGTGGGTTCGAGGCTGATGAAATGAACGTGGTTTTGTGACGTTTATTGGCATTTCCTTCGGTCGAATTAATGTTGACCTAAACAATCGGCGAGTAGGGGGGAGTATCGGAACAGACAGGGTAAAAAACAGATTTGCAATCAGGTCTGGTCTGGAGGTCGGAGGCTCGATGCTTTCAGTGATTACGGTGTCGAGAGGTTTGCGAAAGGATTATCGTATTCATTAGAGCTTGTGCACGGAGTTGATTGAAAGTCCGGAGCAATTTGGAACAACAGATGAAAAGGTTTCCTAATGCCTTCCGCCCTGCACTTGAGGGATTCAAAGAGAGCAATCTTGCTGTGCTTTTGCTTGACTTGACATGCTTCAACATGTTTGGGGGCAGGTTTGCGGACTTGATCGAGCATGGAGTCGTGTTTTTCATCTACTGAACAGTGGTTAGGAAATCGATCCGTATTAATTAAAGTCAATATTTTTTCGGAGAAATGCATGTTGCAAACCAAATGAACATGAAGTTTGTTTGTTTTGCTTTCAACGGAAGATGACCAATTGGATAGTATGGGGTCATATTCAGGTGTTCTTATTGAGCGTCACAATTGATTAAGAAATATCCGTATCTTCTTTGTGTACTAATTAGGAATTTCGAAAGAAACATTTTTTGATAACTTGTCTAATTTTCTTGAAACTTTCGATTGATAAGAGTACAATTTAGTAGGTGATTTTATTCTAATAAGTGTCGCAATTCAACGTATAAAGTTCGCAGTAATAGTTTTGTCTGGTATTTTATGAAATGAAGTTTTAAATATGTAGGTTTAATCAAACAATGATGAATTACTTTTTGAACGAGATCAATTAGTTAATAAAATCAGATCGTCATCACAACGATCTGACTTAATAGGCCATTTTCACAAAAATTGTTTCAAATATGTAGGTTTAATGAAACAATACTAAATTATTGTTTAAACAAGATCAATGTATCAATTTAATCATGGCTTGATCACAACGAACTGACTTAGTAGACAATCTTTCTCGAGAATTGCTATTAACGTAATAAAAAGCGACTTAATTCTTAAATGCATATAATGTGAACTATTTGAACTCGGATCTCGCTCTAGTCACAGACATTGTACGGTACGGCCTACTCCGGGACGTTTTGTTAGGGAAGGGAGGGAAGAAGGAAAACTAAACTTGGCCGATGGGCACGCCAACAGACCAAGACTGGGGGGAAGGTGGGATGGAGTCAAAAACAGCAAAGAAGCTTCTACGCAGGAGAACGCTAAGGAGTGTCTTGTAGAAGCTACCCGTCAAGGACCACTACTAGATTCCAGAGCTATGCGAAGTAGGGAATATATGAAACGAATCAAGACTTCCAAATCTTCTTGCTTACTCAAAGTTGGGTGTATTTCTGGGTATCTTATATCTAACGAGGTGGTATGCTGTGCTAGCGATGCACAGCAATTTAAATACATACTTCCATTTATTTTCATACTATTTCTATAGTGTTGGTGAACGTGGTAGAAAGGGGCGGAACAAAGGGTTCCGCTAAAGTTCCTATATGCCCTACAAACCTAGGTACATTTCATTGCCTAACTTCAGGCGCTTCCAACATTGATTGAATTCCAACAGACATCAATATTTGTAAACACACTGTGTATTTTTCTTGACTATTTAACCAGTTGAGTAGAAAGTTTCGAAACAAGAAATGAGCCAAAAGCAAATCTTTATTATTTATAGAGCATTTGCCATTAATTATGAAGTGCAAAATGTGCAGAAATATGGTTGCAGAAATTAGAACAAAATATGTTCCTAATCTTGTTATAATGGCGTAAAAGGACAAAACAGGAAGGAATAACTATTTTCGTTAAAATTGCATACCTTTAGGCTGATTGTACGAATTTGCGCCAAACAGTATGCAACCTGTGTCACGAAACGCTTTTCCAACCCTTTACTAACGTTCATTTTGATGGTATTTCAATCAAATTCCTGCTCCACTGCACTGCAGCTGACAGGCAATATTCGTATTAATTTATTTGACATACAAATCCCATTTGGCCCGGTATTACTTCAATGACCCAAGCGTTTCCACCAAGCAAATTTGCACCACATGGCCCGTCATACAAAACTCACGAAACTCGTTAAACTTTCCCCTAACTTCCATCAAAATTCATACCCGATTCGTTCCCCTCCCTCTTGCAAAATGTCTCTCCTCCCTCCCCCTCCCGTACTCGCGACCGCGAATTCAATTGTCACAGTTTGCTTCACCGAACAATACGCAGCTTAAATGAATCCTTTTCCACGCGGCAGCGTAGCGTCGCCGGTAAGAAGAAAAAAAACGCAATAAAACCGGAACGAGGGCACACAAAACTTTCACGTACCACCAAAAAACCCCTTTTCCCGTGCCAGAGAGAAAACACTCACACACACACACGCGTACACGTACACGAAAAAAGAGAAAAAAAAACCCTCCACAAATAGAAGCCTTGTAAGTGGAAGTGATTTGCGAGTGCGACTCGCTCGGGATGCTGTTTATATATGGAGGACATTTTCTTGTTCTTCGTTCACGCACACCACGTTCGGTTCGCAGTTTTTTTTCCCCTGTTCTCTGCGAAACATGCGGTCAGGAGAGGGTTTGATTTATTCAACAGCGCGCTGTCAGCGAAAGATCGTGCATCGGTGTGCGCGATCAATTTTTAAACGAAACAAGAAAAAACGCCCTTAAGAGTTGGCAAACGGTTCTCCTCGAGTGTTCGTATGCGTCAGCTTTTGCTCGAAGACAAACAGCGACGGGAGCAAAAACCTGCCAACTGCTGTAGAAGCGATTCGCTTTCTTTGCCGTTGCAGTTCGATTTTGTTCCGAAGCGCACAAGATGGCTTCTTGCTTTCGGGCGTATTGGGAATAAATCAATCATTTTCCGTGCCGTATTTACGTAGCGCTTTTTTGTGTGTGTGTGTTGTTTCGTTCCCGTCAGTTTTATCGTCGCAGCAGCAGGTCATAAGTCATGTGTCACAGTCGAAGGTGACAGAAGGACGATACGATCGACCTTGTAAAAAGGCGTCGGAACCGGCTCACCTGTTGTTGGGGCGCATATTGCTGCTGGCGGTTGTGCGTGGACGTCGCGTCGTAGAAGCTCCCGGTTCCGGAACGTCCCAGCGTGCTGGCCCCGGAGCGGTGGACCTGCGTGGAGGCACCGGTGGGCGGTGAGCCGAGCTTCGTTTCCTTCGTCCCACCCGCGGCCGACCCTTGTGGATGATGCTGGTGGAGATGATGATGCTGATGGTGCTGCTGCTGCTGCTGCTGGTGATGAACGGTGTTGGAGTTGCTGTTCCCGGCCCGTTTCGGAAGTGTCGCGTAGCTGGGCGGCAGCTCGATCGAACACTTCGTCTTCACCGGCGACGGGCTCGGGATGCTGGTGAGCGGGATTTCTGTCGATCGATGCACACAACCCGGGTACAAGATTAATCAGTGTTCCGTGCCTTCAGAGCAGATTTATTGGGCTCCCGACCCGGCCCTCGCCCGACCTACCCGACTCGTCCGGCGTACCGGCGCTCCCGGACAGGGAGGCGGAAGTTCCGCTCGTAACGCCACTCCCGCCGCCACCGGTCCCGCTCGACTGCGACGCCTGCGATTTCCGTTTCGTTCGGTCGCGCTGGTAGTAGATACCGGCGAAGATCAGCATGTTCAGCAGCAACAGGAGACACCCGACACCGACCGTCACACCCAGCGCGGCCGTGTAGCTGTGGAGGGAGAGTTGTGCGATGGAAAGGAAATTACTACGCCGGAATCAATCACCTCCAGCGCCGGGTGGCCCGCTTACCTGTAGTAGTGCCGGTTGGCGAGCTTTTCCAGCAGCTCCTCCTCCTCCTCCTCGCTGAGCACGTTCGTGAGGGAGTCGCCGGGGCTGACCGGGCCCTCCTGCAGCACCTCGCCCATCGTCGGATCCGGTGTACACTCGGTGCCGAACGACTCCTGGCGCGATTCCTGCGCGTCGTTAATGACACCGTTCTGGTAGAGGGACCGGGGCCGGCTGAACGATTCGGCACGTACCGAGCCTGGGTGGTAGAGATTGTTACGTTAGATGGACAGCTTGCAGGGTTTGGGTTAAGGCAATTACGTGACTTCCCACAGAGCAAAAGTATTCTGAGAACGGTGATCAGTATTTGAAGTTCCCGACCAGGGAACCAAGGACTTGATTATTGATCAGCTACTCAGAAATATGTTGATAAGTTCACTAGAAGATTTGACTTAATTTTGATTTACTGTAATCAATGTTTTTCAATTTTTAAATATGCAAATGCAATGGAATTTTCGTAAAGGCTTCAACCTCATTATACTCCATATATTGACACAAAAAAAACGGCAAGTAATAATTTACAGAAGATAAAAACCAGATCTGCTGAAATATGCGTACTTCAAATGTATTTATTATAAATTACGAAATCCTATATTCAGGCTCCTCTCCTAAGAAACATCGGAAAGAATAATTCAACAGCACGCTTTGTTTGAATTTGCATTGCATACCTTCAGGCGTATTATCGAGTTATCTCGGACTCGAACCTTCTTCACGGAGAAGAGGTATTATGATAAAATGTCAATTTCTCAATATTGAATTCCATTAACTAGTAGCTTAGCTTTAAATGTACATTAAGCAGTATTACGTCTCCTAGCAAGAGTTTCCAGACCATACAACGAATAAGATACGATGGACGGTTCGCAACATTACGCCATGGTGTGAAACGCAGGACAAGACATGTTAATTTCTTTTGAACAGTTTCTAATTTAACATTAGTTCTGCCCAAAGCCTGGAAGAGGGGCTCCAAACTACCGAACTGGTCTCAAGCACAGAGCGAACGAGGGACTTATATGAAGCAATTAGGCAGTGAGGATCAGAAAATTCTGTCGATTGTCGGCAAATGAAACCCAACATTTTGTTATCCTTGTCCAGTATATCACAATAATGCAGGTGAAAGGTAAGTTTGTTGTCGAGGGTGACACCTAAGTCTCTAACAGAGTTGCAGCGCCGAAGTTGTGTGCCTGAGGTGTTGTAGTGAAACACTACAGGTCTAACAGATCTATAGAGAGAACAGGCCTAACAAGCACTTATCGACAGAAATTAACAGGTCGTTATTCAAACACCACACCGAAAAGTCATCAACTGCACGTTATAATCTGAGGCAGTCGGAAACGCTCCGGACAGGGCGAAACAGCCTAAGATCATCAGCGTAGAGAAGACACTCAGAGTCAGTAACAGTCAAGGGAGCGTCGTTAGTAAATAGGTACATATTTTATTAACTAGCTGGAAATTCATTCAAAAATTCACCTAAGCGTTACGAAACGAACAAAGCAGGAGGCAACTCGTTTAAGAGCAGGTTCGGGTGCTCCGGGAGGCAATAGTTTCATATTTCAAAAGCAACTTCTTTTCACCTCACCAGAAGAAAGAAACACCCAAACGTCTTCTAAACATTTCGCTACACACTGACGAATGCGCCAAGGTAGATAGTTTTACAGCACACGACGTCTTGCGTACTTAAGCGGCACCGCTTTTCATCCCGGATAGGAGCCCGTGCCCTTAACCGGGATGAAGTAATTACGGCCAAAAGTTATTTCATTCCAAACGAAAACTGAGCAAAACACGCCTTTGTAGTCTAATTCCTGCGTCCCGGAAAGGCGTGCACGCCTGCTAGTCTGCGCACGAACCTGGTTAACACCGTGTTAGGAACGACGACGCTGTTAGACGAGTATGCGAACGAACGAACGAGAGAACTGAGAAAAAAACTGAGAACAGTGCAGTTAAATGTTCCCTGTCCTCGGAACCCGCTTGATCTTTTGGCAGCGCATTTTTGTACGCTGTAAGGACGAGATGCTCGGAGATGCCGATGCTAAGCTGTGAAAAGGTTGTTTTCGTCGTCATCGTCGTCGTCGTTGTCGGTCCAACGTCGAAACCGGCAGTCCTGTCAGACATGTTTTTTTTTTGTCTCCATCCCGGAGAGAATGTTTGAGGATAGGTTTTAGTTACCGCCAGCTCAGGGATAGCAGCAGAGCTCATGTGGCGGCCATGGGTACGCATAGAAGTAAAACCCTGTTTCCGCCTCGTTGCAAAACAACAAACTGAACGGAAACGAGTCGTTGAGTTTCGTTCGCGCTTGTCGCAGTTTTGGGGCACGGCGATAAGGGACCGAGGGGACCACGGCTCCCGAACGGGGTGCAAAACGGGCACGCCGACGGACGTTTGTGTCCGTGCGGCAAGTTGGCAGCGGCAGAAAAGCGTGCAAAATGGCACTGCCGAGGTAGTACGGCAAAAGTGGCCAACATTTCATTCTCCAGCGCTCCGCGCAACGGATGAGTTAGCGTTCGAAGCGGCCTAGTTTGTAGTTCCGGACGACGGGACGACGACGGTCCGGAACCAATTAGAGTTTTGATTCGGAAGTGGGCTTTCTCGGTCTTCGCCTTTAAGCGAACGTTGGGCCCTTGTTGGAAAGCAATCTTAAAGAAGATAGTTTGGCAGCACTGGGGAGCTTTAAGGCGCGCATATCCAGCACGCCATCGCACGTGGAACGTGGCGTCAAACGACCAATCAAACGTCGATTAAGATAAATCCCTGCTAAGCCCGAACGGGGCCTGCAATGGGGGATCGGTTTTTACGACTCGCGAGGATCGCTAATCTCCGCTCAAGGACACTGACACTCCTGGAGGCGTATCAAGTTTCGCCCTTCGGATGCGCGGCTAAATAGCCAGCACACCGCAAACCGACACTTTGCCTAATCGACAAACTTTGCAGCGGACTCTCGAGGGCTTTCCGCCGGTCCGTTGGCCAAACACACGCACGCATATCGCCAGAGTCGCCTGTCAGTTCAAGTTGTGTGTGTGTGTGACGTGTGCCCGGTTGCCTGGAATGGACAAACTTTCGATTGAACTACACGGCGCCCGCGAGCGCGCCTGTACACGGAAGGACTAACACATCCTGGGCTACGCACGGCAGGAGACTGCACTCGCACAGTCGCGTGTAAACGGTTTGAAAGTTTCACTACGCCGGTTTGAGGTCGATGGTTGTCTCGGGTTAACGAGTAACTACGTTCTACACACAACCGCGCGCGCAAGCTTCTTCAATCCTCAACAAGATTGAACTCATGTTGACTGAGCAAGAGATGAGCCGGGGGAAACGAAGACGACGGCTAAACAAATTGCTTTAGTTTTGTTGCGTTACTGGGACGGGAGTTGCGCCGAGATTCGAAGTTTGTTGGTGATTGGGAGTGATAACGTTTCAGGATTTTGGTCTGCGCGATTGGTTGAAGTTGGAAGTGAAATTTTAAACTTTTAAAGGATTTTGAATAATTTAGCTAAGGAAGATAAGGTTATCGTTCCTTTTGAAAAATGAAAATAGTTTCGCTGCTCTACGCAAGAGGGCGCCACTCGTCAAGGTTATTGATTCGTAAAACTCGCTTTTTGTATATGATTGTTAAGTTTTTTCTTCAATTGTGGAACCTACAGAATCGTTTGCTCTGAATGTAGCGGTCTACTGTTGACTTGTTTTCACATCATTATGATATGTTTAAAGCTAATAATCTAATATACAACTATCTTAGGGGCTGCTCTAGAATAAGTCTGATGAGACAAACGACAAGAACGAACGTATGACGCTGTATGAAGGTGCTCTAGAAAAGTCTGTCAAACATCGACGAACTTTTGTCGTCATACAAATTAGAGAAGGGCAAAACGATTCTTTTTCAAGATCAGGTGCGATACAGTTCGCTCAGTTAACTGAACTGAACGCGTGCGGCAGTTCTTCCGCACGCCATGCGCCATACCATTGGTATATACATATAATGGTATGAAACAATCCTACCAACACGTGCCAACGACGCACACGCATCTGACAAGCATTTGTATTTTCTTTCTAATACAGTAATAGTTACATCCACTGTGTTCAATGGTAGCCGAAAGTGTAGTGTATGAAAAACTGTGACTAGGAATATGATAAACGAAGAGAATCATGGGCAAAAAGATCAGTCGCCGCAGCTATCGCACGCACGCAATGGTAGTCGAGGGAGACCGGTCGTATGCAATGGTAGTTGACGCAAAGAGATGTTTATTGCGTGCGAAAGAGCGGTGCGTATGATCAGTCGTTTGCAATGATAGTCGAAGAAAAGAGGTATGAATCGCGAGCGAGAGACCGGTGCGGATGATCAGTTGTTTGCAATGACAGTAGAGGAAAAGAGATATGCATGGCGTGCGGAAGAGCGGGTGCGGATGATCAGTAGTTTGTAATGACAGTAGAGCGAAAGAGATATGCATGGCGTGCGGAAGAGCGGATGCGGATGATCGGTCGTTTGCAATGATAGTCGAATGAAAGATATATATATGGCGTGCGGAAGAGCTGCCGCACGCGTTTTTACTGTGCGGATCTCGCTCACTCACCAGAAAGATCAGATCATCTGTACCGCTCTTGCTCAAAACGCGCATCTCTAATACAAATCTGGTTGTATTTGTCGATGACACACCTTGGCGCTATCAATCTTGGTAAAATACATGCATGTGACATAAAGAACATAAAGTGCCTGTACGGTACGGTAAATCTCTATTAAACGGATATTTTTTGTTTCCTCTGGGTGTAAACGCGACCTAATTTTGTTTGACAGCTTGTCGGACGACATTTTGTTGGCCGACAAATGCTAGAGCACTCGTAAAACATGTCGTTGTCGTTTGTTTCATGCATCTTATTCTAGAACAGCCCCTTAGGGCAACAAAAAGCTAGCTGTGGAGTTCTTTATATTTCAACAAGATCGTTTGATTGATACAAAGCTCAGATTGAATAGCATCCATTATCCACATCGATGTTGGTATACAATATTCATTGTAACCCCATATAGAGTGAAGCATTGTTGACCCTTGTGAGCCATTAGCTGGTAAGGAATTAATTCTTTAATTTGAAAAATATTTTTCAATTTTTTTAAAGGATATTTTGGAATTTTCGTGTCCGTGTCCGAAATTATATTTCAGGTGATTTACAATAAATTCAATGAATTTCTATTTGATCTCATGGAATGAGATCGGATAATGATAATTTTATGATTTCTTTATTCAGGTTTTCAAAAGTTTGTTTAAGGTTGTTTAAAATAATGCTATTTTTATAATTATTTGCAATTTCTTGACACAATGCCTGTTCATCTAACTAAAACATGACGTTTAAATAGCCATTTAGTCAAGTTGTTGAAAGAAATCGTCAAGAAAAAAACATCGACAACTTCATATCTTGCAACAAAAACTTTGTTGAAGCAAAAACTCCATTAGAGAACTATCTCCATGAACGAACTCAAAACCACCCCATTGGCAGAAAACCTAAGAGGTATTCAACAAACATTCTGGCGACAAAATGACGGTGATAAAGCGTGACGAACCGTTCGAAAACACGCACAACCACGTCCCCCAAAACCGTCAGGACAGTTCCGTCGAGCTCGTGACAAACCCAAAACGCCACATGGTCTGGCGGAGGGAGACGGCAACAACAAGATTGCCACAAAGCTTCAACCCACTTTTCCACGACTTTTTACCCACCGCCGAAGTGGCGAAGAGAAAAATGTTCCACTCCAACGCACACGTTTGTGGTCGAGAACGTGAGCGACCGCCGTATCCTGAGTGCGCTACATTGTACGACCGTTCGGTGCGCGTGTGTGCGTGTGTGCATTCGTTATTTGTTGATTTAACTTTGTTTCGTGACCAGCAGCCCCCGTCGTCACCGTTGCGACGGATTAGCTAGCCGATGCGGACCCGTTCCAAACAAAACCCACATCCATCTCGGACAGCGGCGGAACTTACCGGCGTAGTAGTGTGGTTCCCGCTCGCGGAAGTGATGGTGGCGCATGGAAACTTCCGGATCGCCCGGACGGTGCAGCTGCGGGATCAGGTTCAACCAGAGTGCCATCTTGTGACCCCGGTAGTGGCTGCGCATTTTTGGCTTCGTCGCTGCGAATGAGAAACGGTCGGGAGCGAGCGAGAGAGTGAGACGGTGTGTTAAAGGAAGAAGCTTAAAGTTTCACAAAATCACCCACTGGGGGCCTTTTTTGAAGGGGTTGTTTGAAGAAGGAAAAAAACCAATTTAATATGAGCCGAAAGAGAACAGCGAACAACGGCTGGCTGAAATCCCTCCAACCGTCGTATTAATTTCGTGACGTTCGCTATTAATTATCCCCCGGCGCCTGCCAATGTTCTTCGCAAGCCAATTTCACAATTCGGGGATAAATCAATGCCACGAAGGATACAACTTAATCGTATTTGGGCGATAATCATATTTGGTGAAGGTGCGCCATTTTTTTCACACACCAACGCGTACCGCGTAAGTATCGTGGAATCGGGCATAAAATTATGAAAGTTTGCTGCTACTATTTATTTCTCTTTTTTCGTGTACACAAAATACAATAAAGAAGAGCAGTAAAAAAAACCTCATATGTGAGTAATTAATTATCAATGATCCAGGGAAAGTTTGCTCGCTTCATGTTTTTAAATTCAATTCCACGGACATTGACGTTTTCACAAAAAAAGACGATTTCTCGCTTCTCATCGCCCCAGCGCTGCCAACGTCACCTTTTATGGAAATGCATTTTTCATCCAAACGTGAAAGAGAAACGACGCTCGCATGATTTATGTCAATGATCCTTCGTTCAGATGCATCAAGAAATGCAACCCGATCCTATACAGCAGAAGAAGAAGAAAAAACGTTCAGGAGAACAATGTCAAAACTTATGTTCCCATCAACCGAGGACACGATTTTCGATTCCCCCTGCTCGATGGAAGATCGATCAGGATCTGCGTCAGGACCGCCCGACGCCGGGACGTAGGAGATATTTCCACAAATAGATTCGTTTCGCTTCCGGCTGGCTGTCGTGTCGACGAACGGAAGAACGCGTCTCGAGCCGTTCGAACTATAATGCATTCTCTTCTGCGTTTGCTTCCGAGCGGACGGGTTGACGGGTTCGTACCCGTCAGGCGGGTGTCTGTTCTCCGACAGCAGCCTTCAAGTTGTTTTGCCGTTGCCCACCCCTCTCGCAGGACCTCCCTGTCTCGGGTCTGATTAACGCGGAAGCTGAGGTGTGTTTCGGTTCTGGCAGTGACGAGAAAACGCGTACAATCAGCTGCATCAGACGGTTTGGATTCCGTTCGGTAGAGGAGGCGAAAACGAATGGAATAATGGATAGTGTGGACGCGACGATTTGCTTCTTCTTTACTATTGATAAGATAATTTTTACATAGTGAGAGATTTTTGACTTCTATGGATGTTTGAAATATTGAATAACTACATTGGTTATAGCTAGGATTAAAGGTTTTTATATCATTTCAGCGTAGTAGTAATTAATATTTCTTGACAACAAACTAATCCCCACTCAACGAATAAGCTGGTCAAAGTCGAAGCGCTATACTTTAAGTTATAAAAATATGTTTAACAGAGGCTGATGTTGAAAATATGATGTTCCAAACTTACGATTTACGAAATGAATAAAATAGTTAGTACTTCTTCTTATCGAAACATTATCAGAACATTATTGGAGTCTTATCTGAACCGCTTCGGAGCCTTTTCGGAGCCTAATCGGAACCTTATTTGAGCCTTATCGGAGTCTTATTGGAGCTTTATCGAAACCTTATCGGAAATATATTGGATCACTATTCGCACTTTGTCTTTTGTCGCACTTTGAATAGTATCGGAACGTCTTTGAAATCTAATCTGAACTTTGTCTTGTTGGAACCTTATCGGAGCCTTATCGGAACACTATCGGAACTTTATCGGAACGGTATTGTAACCTTTTGGTAGCCTTATCCGGTTGGCTGGCTACTTTCATAACCGTATCAGAACCTTTTCGGAACCTTATTAGAGCCTTGCCAGTACCATATTCGAGTCATATCGTAGACTAATCGGAACTTCGTCGGAACCTTTAAGAAACACTATTGAAACTTTTTCGGAATAGTATCATAATCTTTTTTTTTGTAACACTATCGTATCCGCATCAGAGCCTTTTCGCAACCTCATCGGAACCGTATCAGCATCATATTCGATCCTTAACGGAGCCTCTTTGGAGCCTCTTCGGAGCCTTTTCCGAACACTATCGGAACCTTATCGGAATAGTAACAGAACCTTATCGGAACTTTATCATAACACTATCACAATAGTATTGAAAGCAGCGCTCGAGGAACAGGAAGCTAGACGTGGTTGATGTAATGTATAACGGTTAGAATTAAGGTAGTATTAGGGTACCCTTAGAAATAAGCCTTTAGATGTATTAGTAACTAGTGTTAGGATAGTATTAGTCATTAGTGTTAAGATAGTATTAGTGATAAGAAAAATTGTGGAATAAAGCAGTCTTGTCTGAACGCACAGTAGGAAGGGTTATAGATGTCATTACCACAGTTGCAAGAGGTGATTCAAAATAGGTCTTGGTATTGGAAATCTATTTTCTTGTTCTGTAGAGAATCTCTCGAAGAAAGGCACCAACACCAGTCACCACCCCACCTCTCCTCCCATGCGACGTAAATGCAAAAAATATATTAAAGGTCGAGTTCGCACACCCCTAACTTGTACGTAAGGTCAAACCTACAATGGCACACAAGGTCACATCGGATCCATCAGTTTAGAAATGCCTCGATTCGACAGTACACACATGCATTAAGTTCGGTCGATCGAAAAAAAACTTACAATCAAAATTGAAATTGACGGCTAGTGACATTCTGTAAACCGTAATCATCATCCTTTCATACTGCATATTGTAAAAAAAAGTTTTTACTATCCTTTCTCATTAAAACTCACCTCACGCAATCCCTATTCAAGCAACCGCGCACCGGACGCGTAAAGGCAACGAAACTATTATGGCCTATCGCGCCTAATAGCTAGCGACATCTTGCGGTTGCGCTTCGTAGCACGCGGCAACCCGACAATCTCAACACACGGCAGGCGTGCCGTGCTTTCAATCCCCGCCGACATAATACAAACCGTAAGCCGAACGAAATCTCGTCCCGAAAATGGAACTGGAAAGCGAATCATCTTCCGATAGCGCATTCGCTAATACAACGAATATTGGCAGCCCGACACTCTGCGCTCCGCCAACGGCAGACACCGTTGAAATGAAACTTTCAACTTGGAGCACACTTCCCGTATGCCTGGAAGTAGACGGGGTGGCAGATCTTCTCCATCTGTATTCCGGTTGTGTTCTGGTCCGTGCACACACACACACACTGTGTTCACGGAGGTAGCTACCAGAGATGAGCTGGCACCGTGTGGGACTACGTGCACGTTTCGAGTTCTAGCTCGTCTTGAGGAGATAATCCCGCGCGCGCACACGATACTTTGGAAATTGGATGGAAACTATTCGTGGTGCAGCAATAAGTGCACCTAGTTGAGTGCACACTGTTCCTTTTTTTGCGGATACACGCCGGATCGGAGGGTATTAAATTCGCCGTTCTCGGTCCGGAAAGCCTGCCTGTTCCGAGCTAATGTGCAGCGAGTATTGAATAGATTCCGAAAGAGTAATCAATCTAACCTGTACCCCGATTGAGCCGTAGTTTGTAGTCAAATTTGTTCGTGAGGAAGCAATAAGCTTCTTGCTCGAACAGAGAGTCCTATCCGGGGAGGAGTCGCGCTTGCTTGTGATGACTTTCAGAGCAAGTTTTTGTCTTCACTTTCAGGTCCAAAGCGGCGAACCCAATTAACAACGATTGTCATTTAAACGGCAGGCGTCTGCTCGTTAAGATCTCGTGCTCGGATAACGATGCGTCCCGCCTCACTGAGCGCTCGTGTCAAACGGACGGCTGATATTAAATTACTCCACGGTCTGACGCTCGCACTACGACTTCGGCTTCACTAGACAAGATGGCCAATTGTCGTCTTATTTAGAAACAAACGCAACGAGAGATGATTCATATTTTGGTAGGTTAATGAAAAGTCAAGCCAAAACTTGGTCGTCTCATGGCTCATGGCGGAAGCTCCCAAGCACGAGCTTATCACCCGGGCGTTGGCGTTCATCGCCGTGCCATCTTTCCGCCATTTCGACGCCGTCACCGGCGACGGGACGAGAGAATAACTCACTTCACCGTTCGCCCTTTCTTCCGCGGGATCCGGCCGGTTCGGGAGTTTAAAGAATGGTTATTTTTTTTTTTGTTGTCGTGTGCTCCGCACTACGAGACAGTAAATCGTCACTTCCCATCGTCACTGACCTTCGCCGCCATGTCTCCCGGGCACTAGGCACGCCTGGCGAGATTTGCGAAACAGATGCTGGTTGCTTCATGCCGGCACGGACAGACGGACGAACGGCGCTGTTTGATCTCGTCACCGAGATGACATTCGTCTTTCACTTAACGCCGCGGCCTGGCTTCAGGACGGCCCGGGGCAGGGATGTTTATTTTTCATTAGACTCTTTTCGGCTAATGAATGATGCAAACAGAAAATATGCTTCATTTCATCTGCCGAGGCGGAAAACCGGGCCGAGGGCCGTGGTTTCAATTTTCCAACCGAACGGCGGGGCCCGACATTAGTATGCCTCCCATTGTTCTAGCGAGAGCTTTGGCGGGATGGGTTGGGTGGAGAGAGGGTGGGCAGCATTACGCAAGTTCCATTGAAAAGCTTTCACTTTCAGCGGCTGCTTTGCTGTTGTGTATTCAGTACAATGGCCGTGTTTTGTGCGCCTTTGTGCGAATTCTATTTTTGTTTTCATTCTCGTGCTGATCGTTGCGCTGCCCGGATTCGTTTCTTCGCCGCTGGAAGCGGGTGCGGGTATAAATCTTGGAAATAGATTCTTATCGATGGACCGGGACCGGGTCGATAAAATGGCAACCGGAACCATGTTTCGGTGGTTCGTCGGGCGGCGCCGGCCGGCGACGAATGAGCGCTGTTCAATTTATTATGTAAAACATCCGTTTTTTGTACGGGCCCACGCCTAACGACTTTCGAGCGGCAGACAGGGTTTTGGTGTTGCCAGTTGGAATTGTCGGAAGGATTTAGGTTGTTTTTTTTGCGCTCTGTGCGTTGTTTTTTTATAGAGTTTACATGCTTCGGGAAGAGGTTTTGGAGGCGGAAGTGCGATAAATAGAGTAAGTTATGATGCTGTACTGGTTTATTTTATGTGCCTCGTACCAAGAGGGCTAATCTAATTGAATCGATAAGAACCAAATCGCAAACCTCATTATGTACGAACTCGATTAAAGTAGTTCACTATCAGCATTCCGTCGATAATGGCTTTTTGGATAATGAATATCTTTATTTAAATTAGTGAATGAGTAAGCAATGAATAGAGTCAGGTTAAATCTATCTCAATTTGCTTTGAATTTGATCTAAAGTAGTGTTGTGTCTTATGAATCTTTCGACGAGATTCAGATTCATTAATATTTCATTTAGGATTCATTCAAATTCATTCATGAATCTTTGGAGATTCATGAATCTCTTAAGATTCATGAGTCTTATGAATCTCGTAAATCTCTAATGATTCATTTATAGAGATTCATAAGATTAATGAATCACTAGATATTCATTAATCTTTAGAGTTTCACGACATTCATGAATCTTCTAGAAATTCATAAGATTCGTGAATCTTTAGAAATTCATGAATCTCTAGAGATTCATGAATCTTTGTTTCTAACAGTTAGATTCATTCATGTAGTTCAAAGATTCATTCAGATTCATGAATCTGAATCTCTATTACCAAACACTAATCTGAAGCTAAAAATGAAACTCATAGTTAAGCCCGTTTACATGAAGCGCAACTCCAAGTGCAACTCCAGGCGCAAATAACGTCAAGTTAGCATCGCTTCGTGTAGACACGATAATTTGCAAGGTAGTTGCGCTTGAAATGGAGCAGACTACATTTTCTATTTTTTGTTCACTTTTATCGCTAATTTTACTAAATGAATAAACGAAAATAACTAAAATACAATACTTTCGCTGCGAACATCCATATTTGTTGAAAAACTAACTCAAAATGTTTGTTTCTTTCGAGTTGCATTTGAGTTTCGCCTTCCAAATTAAAAAATGATTAGACAACTCAATCGATAACTGACAGCCTTCGCGCATGCTGTCAGTTTCCGAGTTGCGCTTCATGTAAACGGGCTTATACAATCTCGATTTCATTTTTAGATTGTATATGTTTAATTGTTAGATTTATAAATTAATTTGAAATTAGATTTTCTTAAGTCTAAGTGAACTAAGTGAATGTATATAAACAAATTGACTGCTAGACTGCTAGAAACTTCTCGAGAATAAGATTTAGAAACTACTCGAATTTTGTACTAAAAGATTATGACATTAGAAAAAACAGTTGCAAACCGACAGGCGAACCGTGCACTCTATCTTCTTACGCGCTCCCAAAATATCACAGAACTTTTCGTGAATATATTTCACATTAATGATGAAACTTAAAGCGCCTAAAGGTATGCAATGGTACGACTTATAAAACTACGTAAGAAAGAAAAACGTTAACAACGCCTAAATGCCTCAGTGCCAGAAATAAAGCAATGTGAGTCACAGCAACAAGAGTTTAAGCCATAATGTTTGTTAGTACATTACCCGCTTCGAGTAGTTTCTAAACAGGAATTAGTGTCCTCTTGCGACGTTGTCTCTGGTCTAAGATTATTTCAACAATTCTTGAAAACTCCTTCGGGATCGGGAGATTGAAATATCGCTGTAGATCTTATCCTACATTCTATTTCAATCGTCTTTCCAATCAGCTCAAATATTTCATTCTATATTTTATTCCAGCTATATGAAGTTATTCCTGCTAACATTATGAGTTAACCCTAATTTCTTGATTGAAAAACAAAGTGAATCTACTCTCATTTGTCACATAGCTTTGAACCTCGGATGTGTTTGCGCCTTGAAGTATGCACGTATGTAAAATAACTTCACTGAAAATTGTGAAATAATTTTTGTTGGACTTTTCAAACAAACGGTTCAAACTATTTGCTCTACCGCGATTCGATTGCATAAACATAACTTGCTGAACCTAAACGAAAAAATAAAGCAAACTTCAAAGCTTCAATCACGCAAATACACGAAAATCTCACAGCCATTTGTTTGCCGAGCGTCTCATCATGCAAAATTACCAGCCACGCGCTTTCGCCTCCGAAACAGGCCGGACTCGGATGTTTATGTCGAAAATCGTTTACTTTGCGGGTGCGAATGAAGCACCTCTCACACCAGCTGCTATCGTTGTTGGTACGACAAAAAATATACATCGAAAAAAGAAACTTTATCTTGCACGAGGCCCAAGAAAAATAGCCCATCGAAAGTCTTCCCCGGAACAAACGGAAAAACTCCTTCTCGAACTTCGAACAGCGTTTCGAACGCTTCATCCTGTTTTTTTTCACTTTCCCATCTGTCGAAATCGAAGTCGATCGGCTAGCCATTTCATGGCCACTTGAACACGAAACAATCGCCGAGGTCGCAAAGTTTGACGGACGATTTGCTGTTTTAAAGCAAAGACGCGCGCAACGGCAGCCGTTTGTCGGAAGTTTGGCGTGTGGAGGTGAAAATAAATTCGCCAATGTTTTGCCCTCGAGCGAACTTGAAAAATCGATCACCCCGGGTCGGGCCGGCTCTCCCATCGACGCATTTCTTGTGGGGAGCCCATCGTGTCGTAGCGAGATGATCCAAAAGTTTTTCATTTAATTGTTTACCCCGGGTTCGCAGTAAGCCATAAATCTTCGCCCTCCATAGTGGATGAGGGCAGTCGTCGGCTCGGATTCGGGGACAACAGATTTCGATCAAACCCCGCATGAAACAACCCGGCGCGGAGAAACTTAAAACCAACCAGCTTTCATCTCCCACGTCGGTGGGTTGGGTGTCGTCCTCGTAGCTTGTTAACTTTGCGGATGAGATTCCCGTTTCCGAGTAGTTTAGCGAGTGGTAGTTGTGTCTCCGGAGCACATGTCGTCACCCGCGGACGTCCCAGGGCGAACATTCGTCTTCACGCCAATTTCTCCTGCCGGGCGTGTTCGAGACGGAAAAAGGCACAGCTGCTGCTACCTGCTTGCGGAAGAGAAGAGCCTGCCGCACGTGCCTTCACTGGCCACAAAATGGACGCTTCCGAGTATCGGTTCCTCGGAAAACCCCTCGTAACAGGCTGATGCCGTGCCGGTTTCTTTTTTCGTGGAACAGAAACGGACACAGAAGTAAATTTTAAAAGGGATATACCAAGCCAAACCAACCCAGCTCCTGCTTAGCGGACGCTGGCGCGGACGCAGACACCGAAAACTTCACCGAAACGTTCCTCGTATTGGCAGCAACAGTAGCAACAAAAAGTGGTGCTGAAAGGACGAACCGCACTCGCACCGTAGCAGCTCTCAACGTGCCGTCTCCTTTTCTTGCGTACGTGGAAAAGATTTCACCACTTAAACCCCTCCCAGCACCCAAGATCTGGAAGGACCGGGCATGACATGCAAGAAAAAAAACCCCCCGGAACCCCTAGCCGGAAAATGGGCAATGCCGGCTGCTGCGGAAAACCGTCCACGGCGACCACAGCGCGATCCGATAAGAGCCTTATAACTAAATTGAATTTATCTCTCCGTTGCTTTGCCCGGGCGGCTTGCCGTTCTGGCGTGGAATCACGGGGCGAGCGAGCCAAAAAAGAAACACACCAAATAGTAGCTCGTACGCCGAGGTTACACGATCTGTTTGGCTCGATCTCGTGATTTCTTTAGGTTGGTAACGTGGTGATACACACACACAAGCACACATGGTAGACAAGACGATTCAAAATTATCACACGAATTGAACTGCTTCCCCCACATAAGCATAAGGTTTATGTCATCCCGCACATAAAGAGCTGGTGGTCAATTTTTTGCTGTTCGCCCCCTCTGGATAAAGGTCCCGAAATCCTCTCGTTTGCGCTCGAACTCAAATTATTCATGCTGGAGTTCTTTTTTTATTGCCGTTTGCTCCTTCTTCATCGGCCGGGTAATCATTTGAATCGATCTTGGTGCCAGGAACCGGGGAAGCTGTTCTGGACTTTATTAGTGCTGACTTTCGACCAGGGTTGTACTAGATCTGTTTTCTTCTGATTTTGGGACATGGGTGCGCTGATGCTTTGAACATATTTTTCTCATTTTTTATCACATATTTTGCTGATTTTTTCCAGAGAGTTATAAGCTTTTTAAATAAAGTAAACCTTTTTTCATTTATGTTTTATCGTTCTACATTTGATATTCAACAAATATGTGAAATTTTATCAAACCTTAAGATTGATAACAATGTGAAAGCACCAGCAAAAATGTGTTTAGTATTAGTCCGAAACAAATTAAGTGTAGCGATAGCAAAACAAAAAAGATGTAAACGCACAAGGAAATCTCCGAGGAGTGTAGAGTTTGTATTTTTGTTTGACTTTTAAAAACTCCTACACTTTAACGAGGTCTCGCCTTTCCGTTTGCCTTTGCTACTGTTCGGTTTGACCGCTGTGACCGCATCTTTCCGCGGTCAAAGGTCGATCCTTCTCTCTCGTTCACCTTATTGCTCTCGCGTTTTAGTCCTTCGCTTTAGTTTTCGAAACATTTCATTGTCGTCTGAAACATTTCACTTATCTAACCTAATACTTTTTTTTTGCCGGAGCGGTTTTGACGTTTGTGAAAACATTATGCAAAATGTGAAAAGGATTTTAAAGCTCTCTATACGTCACTAGTTTACAGTAAGCGAGGCTTAGAATTGTTGAATTCAATTTGAGGTTCAACCAGATTTACATATACACATAAAATATAGAAAGTATTTCTGCAAGAAGGTTACTTTACCTTATAGATTTTATATGATTTTATCGATAATTTCTCGTTATGTTAAGCGGTTTTTGTACGTGATTCTATAGTCCGATCTGTTATAAAAAGTATACTTTTTACTATACTTTCAATTACTTCCTGTGTTGTATGCAACATTTTTAAGGTGTTACGTAAAATGCGATACATAAAACCAGTTTAATCAGGTCAGTTTCGGCGAAATCTTGTTGAAAATGCAGAAAAAAACCTCGATAAAAAAGGTTCTCCATCGGTACATCACTGACTTACGATCCTTCTCCACCTCGACCTTGCCCACTTGACTCACTCACACGGGCAGTAATTTATCGGCTCGAAGATAAGTTCTACCCCGAACCTTTGTGGAATTAAAGAGCTCCCGGGACGTCCAGGGCCGGACCAGCAGCGTTTGCATAATTCAATAAAGCAACCCAACCCCCCTTGAGTGCGCCCGCCAGTACTTACAGATGCTCAGATACTGCTGGGTGGTGGTCTCGTACGTATCCCACGTGATCAGCCGGAAGCGGGTCCGCTCCTTCGCCGTGCCGTAGTCGGGATGGAGCGGTTGCGCCTGCTGGTGGCCCGCCTCGTTCGGGTCGCCCGTTTTGCAGAAGTTGGTCACGAAGTTGAGGACCGCTTCGTTGACGCCCATATCCTGGCGCGAGTAGTTCTGCGCGAAGACCGGTCCGCCCTGCACCAGCGGCAGCCCGAAGATGTACGGCAGATCTTCGCCCCGGACGCTGCCCAGCCGCTGTTGGTGACGCCAAAGACGGAAGAGAAGAGAAAAGGAAGAATTGAGAGAAAGAGAGGAAAAAAACACATCGCGAATGAAACAGAAATATGATAAAAGATTGTCGGTGCATTAACTCTATTATACGCGGATGCGTTCGCCCTGCTCTTGGCCAGCGCTCGAACGATAAGGAAGTGGGAAGTAAATCATAGTTTATAGAGGATCCGGGGATCCGCACAGAACAGCGCAAAGTTGCGCACGTAAGGCTCCGTACGGGTGAGGCAGCGCGGTGTAAAACGCTTCTCTCTCTCTCTCTCTCTCCAGAAGTATGCCTTTAAATCACGCTCTAAATGTAAATCATGTGATAAGTTTGAAGTAAAGCGCCAGTAAAAAATGAGTACATGCACGCTTGTTCAGGGGACGCTCGAATCGAGAGGGTGTAAAAACTATACGATAAACTTTGCGCACACTTGAGCGCTGAAATTGATGCGGAGAGTTTGTTCTCGCCCTCTCATAGGCGAGGATGTATGTTACTACAGCAAAGTCAACTGAACAGTTTCAAGACTTAGGTTTTTCTAAATTTGCTGAAAGTATTGATAAAAAACACTTAGGTGGTTCAAATCGATGTTATCATGTACACCATCCTCTATCACGTTTCTTCATAGTTCTTGACAGTTTCGTAAGCTAAAAAAAGCTAATACGTTTCTCATCAAACTGATTTATTTGATCGACATATAAATGCAAATTCCAAGCTTTTCAGCAAATTTAACAGTTGTGTGTAAAATTGTACACGGTTTGTAGCACATAAACGCGTTCTCAATACCTATTAGCGCTTGGTTTGTTACATAAACGACTATTTCCCTCTGGGAAGTATGCTTGTTTCCGCTAACGCCTTTGGTTATGCAATCTGCATAGTAATGTACTCCATTGACTACCAATCTGCTGTTGTTTGTTGAGCTGCATAACTAATTAGTGTCGTGCATAAAGCATACCTTCTGGCGTACATTCGCTAATTAAGCCCAACGGTATTCAATTCGAAAGCCAGACGTTTTATTTCCGTGTGCTATTTTGCTACTATGATGATACTTTCACACAGTTTGAAGTATTTATAAACTGCGCTACATCAGATATTCAAAATTCAAAATTGTTATGCTTCATTATCTACATCTAACACTAACTCTGGCCGTTAAAATGGTCTCGCGAAATTAACTAATTAACCAGTTTTAGCTAAGAAAAAAATCATGAATTCTTTTGTTACTAAGCAGACCTCAAAATACCATATTGTTTTCTTTCTACAGAAACATCTTTAAAATATCAATCGCATAACATATGTCAAAACTTATGTGATTCATTACTTAAAATACATTACAATGCAGTTAAAGTAATCCGTTTTTAAATGGTTTTGATCCATAACGATATCAATATGTTTAATTTAAGATATGCAACCCTTAAACAGCCTTCTATATGTTCCATTTTTTATCTTAAGAAAATAATTGCATCACTTATAATAAAATATTCTAACTATGTTATGTTTTAATTTGTGAAAATATTCCATAATTAATCAGCCTTTCCACCTTTCTATCCCATCCGTTACCATTTCAATATTGTTCGAGCGTTGCTGTTCTGTTTTTCTTCACTTACCTGCGGGTATTCGCTCTCCTTGCTCTGGTAGCCGAAGTGAAACATGTACGTCTTCGCGCCCCGTCTCGCATGCAGATAGGCCACCTTAATTATGGGCGCCACCGTATGTCCATCGCTCAAGGCTTCCATGGTCGAATCTCTGCGAAGAAAGAGAGATAGAGAAAGATAAAACAAATAAAGAAAACGATGTAAAAAAACCAGCACCCAAATTATAATACCCACTAAAAGATGCCCCCGACCCACGCTGCACGATGATGAGTGAAAGTTCGCGGGAAAACAAAGCAAAAAAGCAACAACAAATCCAATCAAAATGAGATAGCCACAACAAAAGCAGTGCGAAACAAAAATCGAGAATAAAAGCTGATCACCAAATCAGTCCATCCATCACGGCACTGGGAGGAGTGGGTGAAAAAAGGAGCGACAACAACGAAGAAAAAAAACCGCAAACAACAATCATCTTTCATCAACAATTCAAACTCTCCCATTTGACGCGCACGGGGAAGAAAGCTTAACCAAAAACTAGCCACCCGGGAGAATACAGAAATACTTGTCGCCCACCGGTCGTTCGGAGGATGTGTGGGTGAAGACGGCCCCTCCTCGCAAACCACGTTTTTCCTGTGGCGCAATTAAGAGCCCATTGGGGAGGGTGGCGTTGGAGCGAAAAGTGCAAGCCAGCGAAGGAAAGCTCGTTTGACGTATACTGACAATTTTTCCTTCCCAGAAATCGCCCGCGCCCGCAACAGCAAAACCACAGCTTGACAGGGCGATGACAGAGTGGGAATCGAGCCCGACGTTGCAAGTAAAGAAGCATAGTTAGGACAAAAACAAAGGTAGAAGAAAAAAACACGAATAGCGATAATCCCAATGACTGGCAGCAACGCGGGAAACGAACGATTGTGAACGATTTGCTGTATGGCTTCGTTGTTTTTTCGTTCGTTTTCTTTTCGGCCCGGCGAGTGTTGCCTTTATCCGGCGCAGCTAAGCGAATATTATTTCTGCGGACCGTATTTCGAGCCCGGCAGGATGCTTTTCTATCTCCCAGACGAACGATGGATTTCCCCGAACGGTGCTTTGCCGGTGCCGTGGGAAACTGGGCGCGTGTATGTCTGTCGTTTCACTGCATTTCCAACCCATCGGCACCGTTTCTTCGGTGTTCCAGTGAAAAGAATATCTCTTTACCCGCCAGAAACAATGTAACGATCCTTGCTACAGCTCGGTCAGGATCGGGGAGCAGGGGCGAAAGAAAAATTCAATCGTTTTTTGATTCGTCATCCCCAGCAGAAATGAGGAGAAAAAAAAGCGAACCCAACTAGACGACCCCAAAAAAGGACGACAGTTGACACATGCACTGCGGTATCCCGGTAGAATACGGGAAACGGTTTATAGAACGAAAAAGGAAGCGGAAAACCCACCCACGATGATCGATTCTCCAAAAGCACTCCATTAGAAACCCAACAGGAAATCTGTCGTTTGTTGACGTCGCCGTCGTGATTATGTCAAGCTGTCCTTATAAATTCGATCGGCGATGAGTTTATCCGTGTGGATTACCCGCTGGGGCCAGCGAATGGGAACACTTTCATTTGCGACCGTTTTGGGGCAAGGTTTTTGAATGATGTTGCGGACATCCTAATCGGGAGCGAGGGCTCCTGATCGAATTGACCTACCGGAGCGCAAGAAGTCAGAGGCAGCCGTTGCGTGACGAAACATTTTCTTCCCACCCACTCGTAATCGAAACGATTACGCCCAACCTGCACCTTGAGGTCACCTCTGGCGCAAGAATTTATGCGCAGGGAGAGCAAAAAAACAAGTTCCGAACCGAACCGAACCTCATTTCACGCCCTCTCGACCACGGGTGAATCGATGGCCGGAAGTTAACCCAAATCCCCGCCACCCGCGCACCCGCTCATCCCATCTCGGCGCTCTCTTCGAGCCACGATCGAGTGGCAGTAATAATTTTGCAGCACAAGCCGCTGATTGATGAGGCTGTGCGGCTGTCGGAACTTTTATCCCGAGTACAGCGAACGTGTTTTTTTTTTGCTGCTTCCCTCCTTTCTGTCCTATTTTGCGACGCGATCGAGAGGTCATTCGGTGGGAAAAATGGGTATTAATATTTATTGCCGATATAACCCCTCCCCGGGGGAGGGTGCGTGTTTGGATCTGCGTATGTGTGTGTGTGACAAATGAGCAAGAATTATTCACATCACGAACAAAACTGGCCCACTCGTGTCAGATTAGCTGCTTCTGGGTATGACTCTTCCACTTTTGTGTTATGTCGCCCCCTCTCTCTCTCTCTCACTCTCTTTCCCTCCTTTCTCCCTCTCCTGATGGTGCCGAAGCCAAAGCTTGGTAATTTGTTATTTTAATTGCAATGTTCGATTTCGGTGTGCGACGGGGAGTACTGTCCCAAGGACATGCATTTGACCGTTTGATGCCGCTAAACTTGTGCGATTAATATTCAGCGAATTGTTGGCACGGGTGTGAGGGAAGGAGAGTGCCATGGGGGTGTGTACCGAAAGGCCTTGCAACAGGTGTACATTACATGTTTTTTTTATAACGAATTATATGTACATTTCAGGTGCGGCTTTTTTGTTATATTCTCATACGCTTATTTTCGTGGTATTTGAAATAAAGAAAAATTGTTAATAACGGGAAGGATTGATTTTAATAATAAAGTCATCTCAATTATTATTGAATATTGACATATTTAGACTTTAGAATTTAGGTATTGAATAAATCGCCTCTTCCGTGGTGCAAGGATGTGTTCTTGTTAACTTCTCGCCTGAAGGTATGCAATGTCAATGACATCTGATTGACTTTAATACATTCGGTTATAAAAAAGACACTATTTGTTTTTAAAATAACACACATTGCATACATTTAGGCGCTCGTTCAGCAGGGACACAACCCTACTTTACGGGAGAGGAAACTATTGCAGTTTGAACAGACAGTAAAATTTAAAAATGGTCAAATATTGAACAGACTGTGACAGTTTCACGTAAATACATCGTATATTTGACAAACAAAATCTGCCAATCGGCATAACTTAGAAAAAATGATACTAAAAATCGTACGTCTTTTAACGATTGTTAATAGACGGTGTGATCAAATTCCAATCAAGTATTAAAACATAATTTTAAAATAAAATCTCAACAGTAAGTTGTATAACTACAGTACAGCGAAGTGAGAAACATGATAAGGCAATCGTAATAACACTCATTACAGCGAAAGCTCACAATCCACCGTGAGTGTGCTATCGAAACGCACAAATTAGCAAAACGCCAGCACTTGAGCGAATTTGCACGTGCCACAATTTCTCCCTTCCGGTGTAATGATGAACATCCCATGAACAACACATTCTTAATTGCTGCGATTTCCTAACACACACACATGCACAAACGCAATCAAACACAAAAAATAATCCCATCAACAGGCGCACCAAAATAATGAACGCAATAAAAGCTCATAAATATCAAATACCGCTCACGAGCAACGCACACGCCTTTGTTATCGCGCCCCGCCGGTGGTGCGTCTATTTTTCGATTCAATCACGCGGTCCACGGAATCCACCCCCTTCAGAGACGGAACAAACAATCCACCCGCGCGCGCGTGAATAACGAGCGCGCGCTGGCAAAATTGATATTTGCGCTCTCGGGGCCCGGTTGGTAAAACGATTTCTAATGCACACGAATCGATTAATGGCTAACCGATGGGGCATTATGAAGCGCGCAAATGCTTCGCGCGCACCCCACTCCCCGAGGGGTGAATTATCGAGTTGAAAATTATTAATACTCTCCGTTGTGTATCTGTCCGACAACGGGATTGAGGGCCGCGGACGTGTACGCGAGGCAGCAGAAACATCATCGAGTGATTCAACACACAGGCAGGACAATCGAACTCGGCGGACGGGGATTTCCAAGGCAGCCTCCCTGGTTGCTCCCTCACCAATCTGGAGCCAATCCATCATCCAATCAGGCCCGTGTGCCCGTGCACGGGAAGCTACATAACTAATCCTATTTCACGGTATTAATTGGCTCCGCATGTTCATCCACTTTGCAACAGATGAGTGCGGTGTCTGGGTGTGTGTGTGTATTTTCATTTAAATATTTGTGAAAGCACACAAATAGCACAGGCCGTTCTGGCACAGCACACTGCAGAGTAAAACCGGTAAGCAAATAATGAACCGAGGACCATTCTCGTTGCACCGGACAAACGCATCGACGTGGGGAGAAATTTCATTACTGGGACGAGTACACGTGTTTCTGCCGCTTGTGGGCACATTTGGCATCGGAACGGCCCCTTGTCGGCTTGTCTCCGGTTCTGATGAGCTTCGCAAGAGTGTGGGAGCGTTACCCTGGAGGGAATGGGAATGCCAACGCCAGCCCGCCAGGAAGTCTCGCTCGAAATCTCCTCACCCGATCGGATGATTACACAAAATCGTCCCCTGGGAGAGTGCTCCAGGTCGTCCCGGCAGCACCCGGGCGAATGTTTGAAATAATATTATTACCACTGCGCCAGCGTTTCGTACCAAGGCTCAAATTGGAGCATGTTAAAAATACCTCTCGGACCGATTTGGGCCTGCAAAAACGGGGACAAGGGGACAAATTACCGGGGCAAATCTCCGGCAGCAAACCTCGGCCTGCTTTGCGGGAACCTCAGTGTTGATCAAAACCCATGGCAATCATGCCACTTACCACACACACACACAGTCTCGGTGTGGGACCGACGGAACTGCACCGGGAAAGTCACGGGCCCGGGGTTTAATCTCATGTTGGGAATTAAAATTTCGCAAAATCCAATTTAGAATCAAAAGTTGTTCGCCTCACTATTTCCGTGACGCGTCCGTCGGGTTTCGGGGTCCCGGGGAGCCGCCTTCTCGTGGGGGGGGGGGGACGCATACGCATCTCGCATGCGGCGAGCCGAAACGGTGCCCCATTTTTCTCCCTGGGGAGGTTTCGCTCTCACGACCTCCCGCAACCCTTCTCGCAAGTCACCCCATTGGAGGCCACTGGACCCACACGGAGGAAAAAGGGGGTCGATTGAATGTTTCGCATCGTTTTTCACAGACACAAAAAAACCCCCCAAAAAAAAACTCCGAACCGGGACTCTGGGAAGCAATTTTCTTCTGCTCATTCCGTTCCAATTTCGCATCCGTTCCGTTTCGGTTGCAATTGCGAGCGGGCGGGGAAGCGAAGGGGTAATGAAGGGGAGGGGGAAAGGTGTGTTTCGTAAACGCGTCACGTTTCGCACTGGCGTGTCAAACGAGGAAAAAACCCCGAAGTTTCCCGAAACTTTTATCAAAACCCCAAAACCAAAGCGATGCAAAGAAGCGACGCTTTTCTAGGAGCATGCCTTGCGTTGTTCTGCTCTCTTGAACGTTGCTATTGCACTGGTGTTGGGATGCTCTTGTTGGTGTTTTGAGCTTTTAGGGAGGAAATATTCGTTGAAATTTCAACCGGCTATGAGTAAAGCTGCGACAGTGACAGTCATGTCTCATTCCTGGAAAGTAGATATTGATGAAGACGGATTGTTCTGCGTAGTTCGCAGTCTGCGATGAATAGATTGGAAATAAATAAGATGCTTTGTTTGCTGAGTTACTGATAACAACGACTCTCCAATACCGAGAAGGTGTGCATTGCCTTTTGTCTACCATTTTCACTTATTGAGAGGTTTTAACACTTTCCCACAGCATTATTGGTTTTCTTGGAACATCGAAATAACCTAGTCTGGGTGTTGTAAGACCTCTTAAATCCGTGCAAGTAGAACTGCTATAGAACGTAAATAAGTGCGTTCACACGATACGATTCCTGCTCGAATTTGTATGGTTTGCGAATACTATTGTCAATGTATTCATGAGTCGAGCAGAGATCGCCGAGCAGAAAAGATTATCCAGGTTTTGGTGGATAGCACGAACTTTTCATCTTTAGGATCTTCATTCTTTTAATCGGCCTGTCTTTTCTTAACACTTACGGTCAAATGAACCGGAGTATTCGTATTTAGTGCAAATCATGGTGTCAATTGACACCTAGAAGTCTATTTTTGACAATGTTTGACCGATTGGACTGAAATTTTCACCAGTTGTGCGCAAACTATTCTAGTTTTATAATCCATTGAGTCTGTGATCCTACTCCTCCCGTTTCCTCCCTCGCTCCCCTCAAGTATAAATCCGACGATGTCAAAATGTGAAAAACCTTTAAAACTATACGTAAACATTTCAGCTCTATCGGTCAACAATTGCCAAAAATAGCCTTCTAGGTGTCAATTGACTCCTCGATTTGCACGAAAGGAGTAACAAGTTGTATCTCAGAAATTTACGGATTTTAAAAATTTTGAAAATCCTTTAAAAAAATTGCAAAAATATAACACTTTGGGTAAAAACCGTTTGTCGATATCTCGAACCGTTTTCGAGTTAACGAAGATCAAAGTTGCAAAAGTGTCAATTGACACCAGATTTGTCCGTTAGAGTTAATACTTTGGACGACGAGGATGACTGCCTGAGCTAAATGTAAACATGTTTGTAAAAAAACGCGTTAATTTGTCGATAGGTTTTTCGGCTCCTGTACGAGGGCCAAAAACTCAGTCCTTGCGTTTATTGCGATTTTGTCCAAAAAGGCTGGTTGTACGCAATTTTCGTCTTTTTATAAGATTTCGGCCTTATCGCTATCTTTTTCTCTCACTATCCCCGACTATCACCGAAATCCTGTTGACGTTTTGTCGGAGTGACAGCGTCTGTCGGCGTATACCGTTTTGTTTACAACAATGATAAAATGAATTGTTAAATAAATTGTTCTCTGAACTGCTTCTTCCCCGTCTTCTTTTGCTGCTTTTATTTGTTACTATCGATTGTCAAAACAACAGATCAACGATTTGTATCGTTGCGTGTACGTGAGGTTCGTCATCAAAAGTTCGTATCGTGGGAACCCACCTAATAGTTGCTGGGGGTTAATACGAGTTTAAGGTTTTTTATTCGTGATGAATTGCATACTTTTAGGCATTTGTTTGACCTGTCCACCGTAAAACATGCATTTTGTATGAAAAACTGCTAGTTTTGCTGTATTTTTATTGAAGGCAGCAACTATTTGAACAATACCCATCGAAGTGTAGACACAACATTCCAAGAGTGCTTAAACAACCTATTATGGCCACTAAAGGCGATTTCAACGTAATCTTCGATGTGCAATAGATTCGCTGAAAGTACGCCATTGTTCTAGAAACAGATTTCAATCTATCGCAACCACCCACACTCACAC
The DNA here is from genome assembly GCA_000349145.1 of Anopheles dirus. NCBI lineage: Eukaryota > Metazoa > Arthropoda > Insecta > Diptera > Culicidae > Anopheles > Anopheles dirus. The sequence goes on along the minus strand of KB672802.1, from coordinate 4,641,308 downwards.
ATTGTCTGCCGAATCTATTCATCCGCTTCTGCTGGCCTAGAAACCACATGATCCACACAAAGCACCACAAGAAACTCCGACTCTTGCATTTTCAATCACAATTGGCTCAATCCTCCCGAGGTTAGCTGCTCCAAATTTCAATCACCGCACAAACTTCCGCTCGACCACACACGGAGTTATCGCTGATCGACTCCCGCGTGGCCCCAATGCGGGCCAAAGTTCAAATAATTGAGAGTCCCCGCCCGATTACCCACCTGATATTGATTGGATGCTGGATCGGTTTGTCCCAGTCGGTGTACTCGTTCCGGACGGCGGAGAATATTTCGTTCAGGTGAAACGTGAACGCGTTCCGGATGTACGTCCGCAGCAGCCGGTTCCGTTGGTCCTCCTCGAGCCCGTACTGAAAGCGGAGGTGAAGATTCTTGCGACTTGAGCCGACGTTCCCTGGACGCTCCTCGACGCGCACTCACCTGTATGTCGGACGCACTGAAGTCGTTGTAACTTTCGGTGGTAGTCATGCCGAGCATCAGCTCGCTCGTAATGAAGCCCTCGCCCGAGTGCTCCATGGCGAACTCCGGGTCGAGCGAGTCCTCCAGCGGCAGGAACGGACCCCACGAGGGCATGAAGCGCACGGTCCCGAGCCGGACGCCCATCAGCGCCTCGATCGGCTTGTCCCGCAGGCAGTCGGTGATATCGTCCGTGGACGGCTTGCGACCGTTCCGGCCCGGCACCAGATGGCACGCCATCTGCTGCGAGACCTCCAGCCGCACCGCGTCCGGATCCGGAATGAGTGCCCACGGGCTGAGTGCCGAGCCACTCAGCAGGATTGCCCGTTGCACGAGTCCTGCCGGTAGGGATGACAACAGAAAAAAAGAAACACACAATGACAGATAAGAAAATGTCCCCCCAGTATCACAACCCTGCGGACTTTCTTAACTCGGCGCTGGTGGCTGGCACCGGCCGATGGACGTACCCTTGCCGGCTTTGGAGATAAGGACGAGATTCGCGAGCGACGCGCCCGTATCGTGGCCGACGATGGTGATGCGCTTCGGGTCACCGCCGAACGACGCAATGTTATCGCGCACCCAGTGCAGGGCCAGGATGATGTCCATTAATCCTAGATTACCGCCGGAACCGGGTGACAGTGAGGCACGAGTTTTTAGAAAGCCTGCGGACGAAAAGCGGGAGGAGTGGGGGAGGTAAGATAAACTTCTTAGAAAATCGCAACATTTATCTTGTCACAACGCCAGTCCATTCGGCGGAAATCCTTTTCTACACCGACACGCTCTTTTAATGAGATTAACTCCTGTGGCATTCCGCTCAAAGGGTTTTGTTTTTGCTGGTCTGTGTGCCTTTTTTATTCGCTTGTCTTTGATACGGGGAAGGAGCGATGTAAGTTAGGCTTTCTGGGAAGCACCACCAGTGACGGCAGACGGGTTTGCAGATTTAAATTCGACTGAAAATGTGTTTTTGTTGGATAATTAATGTGCTGTTATCTGATTTGTTTTAACATGGAACTGAGCGATTTGAAATAGAGTGTCGTCTCGTTTTGTGTTTTTTGTTTCAGAGTATTTTCTTGCAGATAAATAAAGACTTAATTGGACGTATATTTTAAACTTTCCTTTCTTGAAAATGTCAACGAGGCTACTTTCCTTTTTGCAGATACTCAGATTGTACCTCAGATGCTCGACTTACATAACGTTACGAATTTTCATTAAATTTTGTTACGCATGATTGTTTAGATAATGGTTGCGTTTTAGATTATATGTTTGATAAGTTTATAACGCCAGCAAGTATACGATCTACAAGTAAATACTCTTCATGAACGTTCTTTAAATGTGTGACTTCAAATGTTTGCTCCTCTCTCTCTCTTGAAATTTTTGTTTCAAAACCTCTTTCAATAGTTTACTCTGAGCTATTACGTGTTTTGCACTTTGCTATGAAGATTTTGCACTTTGCTGTAAAAGGTGAAGATTGTTTATCTCCATTGAAGATTACTTTTTAATTGAAGCGGAATTTGGGGCAAGTGTGCCAACTTAAGCAATGCGTTCTATAGCTTGCTAAAACATGTTTGATAAAATCCTTCAATTATACTTTCAATGTAATTTCAAACTAAATGTTTCACTTCTTGTTAAGCAGCAGAAAAAAATAATCAAAAAACAACTTTTTAGACGTTTTATAAATTGTTAAAAAAAGACGTTTTTTTTGGGCCAAGAGTGCCATCCGTATGGGGTAAGATGGCCACTTATATAAAATTAAACAATTTGACTAAAAAAAATGCAAAATCTTAACAGGTGTGGCGCTTGTCTATGTCAGGGGCAGTCAAAAAAGACTGTAAATGCATTTTAAAGAACACCGTCATTAGGATAAACTTTATGAATATGGAAGAATGAAGATTCTGATAAAAAAATAACCTTTGGCAAGGTTAAGATATGCTTTTTTGCCAGGGGGAGCGATTGAACCCTTTTTCTATTCCCCTTTACTCGTCAAAATGACGAGCATGCCTAAACGTAAATTAATATTGCCCAAAGCTGTATATATTAGCTTAAAATTAAAGTTGAAGCTCTTTTCATATAATATAAAAAAAATCATCAATAGAGGCACCCTGGAAGAAACATGCGGAACATAATTATCCATTTCAATCAACCACTTATGCCTTTTAGAACATGGTCTGGAGCATCACAACACATTTTTTATCGCAAAGTATTTGAAGTACGCAAGAACGCGACAAATATTTTCTCTTTTTTTTGTTTTTTTAGTTTTGGCAGCATATTAGGTTTGGAAGAAATAGAATAAAATCGTTTTCAATATTGTTGCGTAAATAGATGAAAAAATGGACTATTCTATACGAAATTCAGTACACTATATCTAGACAAAGGAATTAACTTATCTGTGTATTCATTTGGTCATTCAATCTATTTTTAATAGGAAAAATGCCAGGTGCACTTAGTATAACCACATTGCATACTTTAAGGCGTCTATCAACGCTGCATTGTATGTCATTTCCACAACTAATAATACTTTTTCGAAAGCAATCGCCCACAGTATGGGATAATGTTAATTAATTCGCCTACCATATGAATCTAGGGTTTTTTGTGATTTATATTTACAAGCATGCTATTATTTTGTTATTTAAATTATACGAAGAAATCTCCGGCAAATCAAACAGAAAATTGAATTGCCCAGTGACATAGCCATGGCATGTTCAATTTAATTTCCAACACACACCCACGCAACCCCCAATGTCCAACGCACAATGCGAACAATTTAACTCTTTTTAGTCCCAATCAACAACCCATATCGGTCGTTTGGCGCTACCGGTTCGTTTTTCTCGGAAGAAAGAAGCTCAAACCGAAGCCAAAACTGACCAGTCGCCCCCTGCCAATTGATCTGGCCAGCGTCGTTCCATCGTAATAGAAAGTCCTTCGAAGAATCCACCACCACCGCCAACGCAAAAGCAGCGAGCGCCACAACAACATACAAAAAAATCTCAAGCATCCACGAAACGGACCGAAAAAAAAACATAATTCATTCAATTATTCAAGCGAGCCAAACCAACCAAAACACAAAAAGGCAACCCGGAACCCGTGCACACTTTTCTCTCTGTCGCCGGCCCTGGGTTGCCCCCGGTAGCGGGACCGAGATGATCGAGCGTCTATTCTTTTCGGTGCGTCTTGGAAGGAGGCGAAGCCCCCGAAAGGTCCACCGGACGCCGGACGGCCGATAAAACAAATAAACCATTTCCTAGCGATGTTTATCTACTGATTACCTTTGCTCCTTTGGTCCGGGGCCGGGTCGGGCAGATCATAGGTGCAATCGATTCGAATGCCACCGCCTGGAATGCCACTGGGACCGGGCGGTTCTGCACGCTGGACTCATAAAATTGATAAATGGTAATCTGCTCGGTAAACATATGCTCGCACGGCATCATATTGCAAGAAAAGAGGGGGTCGAAGACGTGCTGCACGCTCTTATCGGAGCGAACCGGATGCGCAATCGCCCCGTTTGATTGGGTTGGGTGTTGCTACTTTATTGCATCGTGGGGCGGAAAACCCAGCACGCGTTAATCTAATTTCTATCCTTTCGGGTGCTTTTTTCCGAGACAGATAAAGGTAATTTCTTCGACGCCCGGGCAAAGGGAGCCTTATTTATTGACTCGTTCCGGGTGCCGCGCGCGTTTGTCTTCGGTCCCATTTTGTGCCCCATCTATTTAATAACCCTCTCGCTCACTCACTCGCGAACCGAGTGGCGTGGTGCATCGTTTGAGTTATGGTGAGTTTAAAGGGAAAAAGTAAACACACTCGCGTCGGGCCTCGCGGGTCCCGATTTGACATCCAACGTTCTCCGCCCGCCAGCCACGGTGTACTAAATATTGTTTCCTTCGCACCAGGCGAGCCCAGGCACGGTGCAACGGAGCGAAACGATCGGGCAGAGCGAATAAATTCGATTATTGAACCGCATAAATCAAACGACACAGTCGATAGTTTCAGCGGCGCCCACTTTCCCGACCGATCGACCGACCGGACCAGGCCGATCAGGGTGAGTCATGAAGCTCTGGGTGAGTTTTTTTCTTCTTCTTCTGTTCATTTTTTTTCGCCGCTATTGAAACCCTCCCGTTACGCCGAAGGGACATCGTTAGTGGGCGTTATTTTTCTTCTGCAGCTGCACAACGGCCGTTACATGCAGTTGCTGCATGTTGTAGCCTGCTAGTGTTTGTGTGCTTGCTCGTGTGTGCTCAATCTACTCTGTCATCCGTATTTTGGAGCCTGCTTTTTGTCCATTTTGCTGGCGCTGCTGCTGCTGCATTGCTAGAAATCATTGCACGTGACATCAGGTGGAAAACTGCATCCGCGCTTTCGGGTGTACCGCCGCTTTCGGAGGTTTTGTGAATCCACCACTCACAATCCGGCGATGGGTAGATGGAAAGCAAACAGAACCGGGGGGGAGGCGAAAAAAAAGGAAAAGCTCGCGCGCGAATTTCAATCGAAGGGCGGGCCGTGATTTACAGCCACTTGGACGATGGTTTATGTTGCGTTCGGCCCGGCGTATACCACCGAGTATCGATGAATGTTCGATGAACGAGCTGCCCACCTGTCCCCATCGGAATGTGGGCGAGTGTGTGTGTGATTCATTTCGCGAGTTAAACCACCGGCTTGTCGCTTGTTTTTGTCACCCCGCTTGGTACGTGCAACGTACGCGTACGCGTTATTAAAAATGTACACCGTGTGCAGAAATATATTTGCCAGAATCTAACAAATGGTACGAGCAACATGATACGAATTTTGTGCCGCCAGATGCGAACTGATGTGAAGTGTAATTTGATTTGCATCACTGCCGCGACAGAATTTTTATGTGCAGCATGAAAAAAATCTGTTTGTTAAGCATTTATTTCACGAGAGAGTAGGAGTATTTGCATATCTCTTGACATGCTCATGTTTATGTTTTTATTTCAAAACATTTTTGGAATTCGTTTTAATTATAATGTTCGTTTAATATTTGATAGAGGATTGCAAATATGACAACTAGCAGCAGTCGCTTTGCATGTTTTATGTAATATGTTTCTACTCTTTGAAGAAATGTTGAAAATTCAGTATGCCAAAAGACTCATCGCTCTTTTTTAAACACTAGATTCAAAATCAATACAAATACCCAGCCCGTAAGTATAATTCGAACTACACAAACAAATCGTAAATAATTCGTAAATGAAAAAAAAAACATAAAATTGCATGCTTTTAGGCTGTTTAGTGTCAAACGCAAAAAAGCGCCAGAAAGTATGCAATCTAAATAACATTTATTTACTAGAGTTCACTAGCGCAGTATGCTTATCCAAATCCTCGAATTTTCTCGTTGAAAATAAAGTGTTCGATATGGAATATACTTTTGGCGCCTACTAGGTATGCAACATGCATGTCACATAAAATAGGTAGAAGCAGGGAGCGCCATCTAGATCTAGAATATGGAATCTAGTATATAGAAACTTCTAGAAAACCGGGGAACTCTGGAAATGTATAAATGACCAGGACCTAGAAGCGGGGGCATGGAAATGCCCAGCAGGTCTTGTTATCTATCACTCGCGGAGCATGCCCAGTGGAAATGAGAAAGCTTCGGGGAGTTAAGTGGAAAACTTCAGCTACTTGGTTTATTTGAAGACGATTTTTTATCACATCCCGAAAAAGCCTTAACTTTAGAATCCCTCAAAGGTCCCTAGCCAGTAAGGGACACTATTCAGCGCTCTCAGGCCCATTCGAAATCAATTACAATTTTTGACTCCATCCCACCTTCCTCCCAGTCTTGGACCTGTTGGCGTGCCCTTTGGCCAAGTTTGGATTTCCTTCCTCCCTTCCTTCCTTATCAAACGCGTCCCGGAGTAGGCCGGACCCTGCATAAAGATAACACGATTTGAAACGGCAGTCCCACAAAAAGAACATTGAAAAATTTGTCCACCTTTGTGTTTTTTTTTTATTATAATAGTTTCACCAAATTTCAAAAATACGATAGCCTATGAGTCTGACACTGGATACCATTAGAAAAATTAAACCTTCATTCTCATATAGTCCATTTTCAATTTTTAGAATTTTTGGAACATTTCTTTAATCGATGACTCAATAATACAATTCGATTAAATTGAGAACAGTGATAAAATGGAAATTACAACAAAATTGAGAATAGCAATTTCTATATGAAACGTTTAACGGATTACAAATAAAGTCAATTAATTCAAATTACTTTACAACACGAAAGGAGGGATATATTAAGTAATAGAATGTAATAGAATAGAATGCACGATTAGAGTTAGAGATACGGTTGATACAAAAATGGCACAAAAATATTTTTTATGGGTCTGTTAACACTAGAATAAGCCACAAAAAATGTTGTTATCTTTTCCCTGCATCACCTTCTCTGTCATGTCAGCTGTGAAATTTATTAGAGGAAAGATAATTTCGAACAAACAAAAAATCACGGCCCCCGCTTTAAACTTCAATAAAACTGCAGTCAATCAAAGTGACGAAGGTGTGCGCCGAAAGCTGTTTGATGCTTGGCACCAAAACTTACCCAAACAACCTCTCCGAGAAAAGAAAAGCAAACCCTTGTAATCGATAAAGGACGTTTTTCCCTGAAAAGATATTACATAAAAAATAAAACAAAATTCCCGACAGCGTCCGCAAATTGAGTGTGAAATTGTGTACAAATGAATGGCTGACGCTCGGGAGAAAGGTGTACCGACACCTGACCCGACTGCTATGCCGATCACCGGCAATTGAAACCGAATGCTCATTGTGTTGGAAAAATATGGAGCAAAGACTTCTTATCTCCTTCCGCGCGGTTGCCTGACATATCGTCGCATCGGAAATCGATTCCAATTTACAGGACACAGTGTTCCAGCTGCAAAATTTCGCTCCCTCCATTAACTTCAGTGCGGCGCTTTTGTTGAGCGGTGAATGGAGATTTTTTACTCTCTCCTGTTCGTTGGCGTTTACGTGTCAGTGTGTAAGGAAAGTTCCTGGCAGCTGGTGACAGTACAGCCTTCCTTCCAGAGGGTCGGCCCGGGATGGGCATATTCGTCTTCCAACCGTGTCGAAAGGTGTCGGAACACCTGCGGTTAAATTACACGTCAATTCAAATGCAATCTCTTTTCGGGCTCCCTGCTCCCATGTGTGAGGGGGTTTGCGTGCGTGTATGATGATTTTTTTTGTGTTGCTGTTGTTGCTCCTACTGCGGACGCCGGTTTGGAGCTCGTTTTCACATTTCATAATCTGTACTTCTCACTGCTCGCCTGTTTTTTTTTGTGCTCTCCCAACCCCGTAGTATGAAGATCTTCACCACGGGTGGCTCCTTTACAGTGCCACGTTCAAAAGCGGTTTGCCGGGTGCTTCGTTTTCGCCTCCGGGCGTGGCGGGTGGTCCACACCACCGAAAACCGACCCAGAGCGAGTGCCTTTTGGGGGTGAAAAATAGGTGTTTAGGTGAGAGTATTACCGGGATCCATGTGGCACGCGTGTTGAATTCGAAATTTTGGAACGGCCCTGGAACCTAGGCCTCGTGTGAAGAGATGAACCTTACCCCGGCAGTGCAACGCCGGCGCTGGATGATGTTGGCTTCTGTGAGCTATAAATATTTGTGTCTCACTTTCGGTCCGATGGCTCGATGAAGCGTTCATGCGGTGGCGCATGAAGGACGATCGGCAAAGCGGCAAAAAACCTCGTATGAAGTTGAATCACAGCGGGCTCGCAGCAGGAGACGGACAGAGTTCGTTCGTTATCACTCCGTGGTTTTGCAGGATAGGCAGCCATTGTGAAGGAGGCACCGCTGGTGACCCGACGGAGTTATGGGTAGAACATTATGGAAAAACTCTGTTAACAGTAATGGAATATGAAATGTTCTTGGAATTCCGCTCGTATCGATCGTGATGGTCGTGCGTTCCGCACACCGTACACACATCCCGTCCAGCTTCCTCCTCTAATGGTCGTAGAAGGGATGTAAATTGATGCCGTCGATTATCGATGGCACGGTTAGCCGGAATCGAGGATATGAATAGAAATGTGGATATTTGTACCGACGCAGAGGCGGAAAACCGACGGCTGGCAGCGATTGGGTATGGATCGCCGTGTAATGACAGTTGACAGCTGCACAGCGTATACGGACTACCTCCCCCCACCACACACACACACACACACAAACATGTACGTGGAAAGGAAATACGTTCGTTACGTAAGTTCGCTTGTGGATGCTGCATACCACGGCAGATTATGAAGCCCACCCACGTGAAGTGGTTGCAATTGATCCGTTCAAAGGTCGTCGATATTTGGTTGATGCATTGTACATCACCAATAAAGCCGTTTGAGTCGCTGCAATGTGGTGGAACGCTTATTCAGGTTGTACGGAAATTCAATATTTCACAGCGATCGTTGAAACAGTGGACAATAATCTGTGTTTTTATTTGGAAAAGAGATGCGTTCGTTCCTTTTCACTCGTTGATAGCAAAATGATACGTTTTAATGACTACATTCATTTGATTCTTAAAAGCGCCTGCATGTATGCAATTTTCAAGGATTTAAGGAATTCTTTATTTAATTGCAAGACTAGGGTGGCTTCTTCAGTTGTTAATGTTGTTAATTTCATAACCATAAGTGTGTCATGAAGGACACACGTTTATCCCTAAAAGTATGCAATATGATCAGCATATCATTTCACTTATTTTACTTATTTTCAAATTCACTTTCACTTTTACTTATTTTTCAAATTTCACTTATTTGATAACTACATGTAGTTTAAATAATTACATTTTTTTGTTTGAGTTACAAATTTAATGAAAAAATATGTGAGAAGTAAGCAAACTTGCCCGATATGCACTTTATTGTTAAAATTTTATTGGTCAAGTATTGAAACAGCTTGTAGCCTGGAAATGCACCATTCTCGCTGGTAAAAATGTAACTAATGATCCATTTAACTAGCCCAAAGTAATGTAATCTCTAGAAAATTCAATTTGAAAATGTAGCTAAGCAGCAGATAAGAACTACTCAGAAATGTAGTTATTCTTTCCCACTAGTACTTTCAGCTTGATTCTTTACTTCTCCATTTATCGGGAAGTGATTTTTTTCACTTTGTTTACTTAAAACCTTTTTCTTGTTTATATTATTTACACGCCACATATTATCTAAATTGTTTTACATGGAATTTGTATAAAAATAATTTCGATTTCAAAACTATTTGTCTAACATTATCTTGAAAATATTGTGAAAAAATGGAAATGTGCCTCTCGAACGAAAAAAAAACAATCTTGTTTGTTCAAAACATGATTTCCCCGATTGCAAACAATTTCGTCCAGCACAATCCCAACGATTGCACGAAGAATGAGTTTGGCAAATGTTATCAAACAACCTCACAGGGGGGTTTGAAGAAGACAACAAAAACGCAAATACAGCAATTCAGCGTCCACTTGGCGCAATTGGTCCGTGCGTGGAAAGCGTGCAACGAGCCAGCTCGAACCGATGCTCGGAACGTCAAAATTGCAGCGGGACGTGTTTCGCATAGTTTATCCGTGTTTACAGTTTTGGAAATTGCGTACACGCCCGACCGAGCGTACATTCACCGCGCGGTTGTGCGAGTGTATGTGCGTTTGGAAGTTGGGCGCTACTCCATGTAGCGATGTAATGGTCGCCTCGTTCGCTAAACACGGAACGACCAATTCCGACATCGATAGCGTGCGTTTTGTGCCTTCTTCTTCTTCTGCTGCTGCTGTTCCCTTCGTCGGTGGCAAAGTTTCCCGATGCAATAAATATAATTCCATAACGAAAATGCATTGCCACCGATTCCCACCCAGCCCAGGCAGCCAGCAGACGTGGTTGCAATTGTTGAAAACTGCTGGCTGGCGCACACACACAGCTGGATGGCGATGGAATCATTTTTCAGAATTTATTTATCGTTCTCTCCGGCTGGAGTTGGTTTATTTATTGAAGTTGAAGTTGAGTTTTATTTGACATCGCTCCGGTGGGAACGGATTGTGATGAAATTGGAAAACCCCGGCGAGGGTTAGAGATAATCATACGATGAAATATAAAACTGTGCTAACCTTGATCAAACAAAAGCTACTGAAGCTTTCCGAGAAAAAAATATGTTTTTCCTAACATGTGGCCATCCTTTTCACAAGTGATGTAATACATGGTCGGCCACTTTATTCCTATTCTTTCTGCGAACGTTACTGTAAGAATGGCGGAGTGCGAAAGATAGTAATCTCATTGCGCATCTAGTGAACAACAAACCGCTACACTTCCGTCGTGATATGCTCGCGTGTCGTAAAACACACACGCGAGCAAGAAAAAGAGCACCAGTTTAATAACGTAATAAAACCCTGCGACCATAAAAGTCCACCCCGGCACGTATAAACACGCATGAAGAATGAATCTTTCAGGCTGGGAGCATTTCAATCTTTTGATAAGTAATGATTTATGCTATAATTGTGTGGAAGTGTAGGAATAGGACTAACGACCAACAAAAATATGAAATCCCTACTCGCACACACGAAAGTGAAAATATGTTTTCTTTTTTTTCATCATACGCGCAGTTCATAGCGTGAGCTAGTGGCGCTTGTGACGGCGGTACGGCGAGTGGGCGAGGTTAGCATAATAAAAATATGTGACCAACACAGAAAACCCACTGAGCGGACAGATGGTTAGCGTGCCGGTTTAGCCCGGTCGCAATAGTGAATAATATAAATTTTCATTATCCTGCTCTCCGAGTTCCGGTTGCCACTACCATACGAACCCGTCCACCGAGGGGGGAGTACGGAACTGACACAGAAAGCACTGGAACCGACAAACCGATTGCAGTGCCACCGGCAAATGGAAGTGCGCCACAAGCGCTAGTACGTGGAGCGTGGATTTACGCACGGGTCACTTCTGTTATCCTTTTTGCGCATACGGTCCATTTTCCAGCGTTCGAATTAATGAACGATGACGCTGATGATGACTTGTTGGCCGGGCTGGGTCCATGCCAACTCGTTATCTGTGCGTACGAACGACCCGGCGAGGTTCAAATCATTTGCACCGAATGCCACACGAAATTCCCCCACCCGCTCGTGGAACGCACGCACCATGCGAGTTTGAAAGAGAAACGACCCAAGAAACGACCGCCACGCGTGCGTCACCGTGCGCCTGAAAGGTAGGCAGACCGCAGCGCACTCATAAGCTCCGTGCCGGTGATCAGTGGCAATCATGGCGTGGCGCGATAACTTTACATCACCGGGCCGGGCCTGGGTGGATAACTTACCGAGTATTCCTAAACGAAAATTGACTGTAACAACTATGACGTGACCGTAGCTCGCCAGCACCGAACCGTCGTACGGGTTGCCCGAGCCCCAGTCGTACGCCTCGCCGTGGATGTAGAAGAAGATCGCGTACGGTGCCTCCAGACCGCGGCTTCCTGTTGGGCGGGAGAGGAAGAGAGAAAGAGAGAATGAAACAGAGAGTAGCAATGGTTCGGTTGCATCAAGCCACACACCGTGGCACACACACACACACACACACACACATATTTGCATCTGTTCGGGGCAGAAAAGGGACGGCTGAAGTGATTTCAACCCCTCATCCCGAACCATTCGGGACTCGCCGGATAGCCAATTGTTTGCGGGAGCAGACCGCAGTTAAGACGATGTTTTGCCGGGAAGGTTAGCGAAGAACATTTCACGGTACACGCTACAACGGCGGTTTCACAATTTCTCGTCGGTTCCGGCCGAGCATGTCGAGAAGCGAGCGAGCCACTGGAGCAACGGCTGAGCAGAGGTTGATAGATGCAATCTACACGGAACGTCGTAAGCGTGCATGGTAGGATCGTCATGTGAACTGCTGATTATTGGAATGTTAACTAGTTTTGAGGCCCGTTCGTTATGTTCATGGTGTTCCTGGAAATCCTGGTTTAAAGAATCTAGATCATAATCCTTGCAATGTTACATCGAAGTCAGGTACATCTAGAAGAGCTATAGCGTTTGATACAAGTTCAAACAGTTTACCACACCTGCTGAAATGTATGCACTTTTTTACAAAAACAAGAAAAGCTTTAAAATGTGTTTTTTTTTTGTCCAGAATGGATACTTGTAGGTGTTAATTTATCAAATCTCCCGGAATTTATGCAATTTTTTGCATTATTCTCCCAGATTTATTGTTTCATTTATGCAGTTGTGCTTCTCTTCTTTTGTCCACATCTTCCTAATGCTGCGTACATTTTATCCTTATCCTATCCTTTTGTTGTGCGTCTCGTGGTAAAGCAAAACAAAAGAAGACAAAAGAAGACTTGGTAAAGCACTCGTGGCAAACAATTTTAATAGATGTAAAATGTAAATGTTAAACGATTTGAACTTCGGACGTATTTTGAATACTACATGTAGTAGAGTCGCAATGTCATTAAATATCTTTTTATGTATCATACATATGATATCGAGAATTTTGCATAGATGTATTCTTCTAGTATTGTTCTTTAAACATAGTTATTCTATTAAGTTTTTTTAAGCCTGAGTTTATATGAATATTGCTAAATATTGCTTATTTTAAGGCTGGAGGTGAAAATAGACGCCTAAAGGTATGCAAATTGTATTTCAAACTCTTCTTGCTTATAAAAGATTCTGATAAACCTGATCTGATAAAAAAACGAAGACAAATCACATTAAAAACCAAACAGCGTCTAATCCATTCGGCGAGTTCCATCCCTTCCAAATGAGCGTATTTAATCCGGTGTACACAGAAGCCATTCTTTTGCAATACCTTTCAAAACACTTTCAAGACGTCGGCAATGACGAGCGTAGAACAAAAACCTCGGATTTGCGTGTATTCCAATCAGGAGAGCACGAAAACAACACACACATGTGTGTGTGCATAAAACGTGACTCCCATGCGCACATTAAACCCAACCTAATCGGCATTAAATGAAGCTGGCCTTCTAACTTCTACCCTCCCAAAACACTGGAGCGCCCTCATCGGACGAGATGCGGAATCAAAAGCGTTTTAAGGCTTTTTTCGTGGTGCCCGTCCTTTGAAATGGTTCACCTCCATCCGCTGCAAGAAATAACGCAAAATCCAAATCAAATATGAAATCAAAGACTCGAACAAACACACAGACCCACACACAAAGCTTTAAAATATCATTCCCAGAAACCCGAAACGACCTCACCGGCGGCGTCCTTTGCAGCATCGTCTCGTTCGCACCGTGCATGAGTGGTGGTGGCTGTGTGTTGTGGATTATGGAAGCCGAAGCAGAAACAAAGCTGCAGAAAGCTAACAACGGCACCCGCACAGGGTGAGCAGCAGGGGATTATTACAACCGCAAATCCGATACGAAAACAAGAGAACCATTTAAGACGCCACCCGAAGCCAAAAGCTGCTGCCGCTGCTCCTGCTGCTGGAGAAACGTTCAATGGGGATCTGTTTTTAATTGCGAGCACGAAGCTGTGCAGCCGGGTGAACTCTCAATCATTCGAAACTGTCCCCGCGTTCGGTGAACGAAGTCAGGAGTCCGAAAGTCCCGATCGATTCCCGGGTACGTCCGGGCGAAACTTAATTAAAAATAAATAAATGAAGAAAGCGCACAGATTGACGCCCGCTGTTACACATTTAATTAAGATTTCAATTAATCCCCGTGCACCGGGGGTAAGAATCGTTTTTAAAACCGATCTCCTAGGGTTCTTCGTAGCCGACACAGCTCGTCGATCAGCAAGTCGGGGATGGACAGCGGTGCCATAAAACAGAGGTGTCATTTTGGTTTTCAGCGACGAAACGGATGCGGTTTTACGATGTTCATCATCGTCATGTATGCCGAACAGCGCCTCAAATGAACCTGACGATCCAGATCCACACGCACGGGGCGGCTTAAATGCACGCCTCAATTATGGCAAGGAAAAGTGCGACACGTGGGAGTTGGTTTTGGTCGCCGGGAGAAAAAAATAAACGTTGAATAATCGTTGGGTTGTCGTTTTTTTTCTAAGCCTGCTCTTGCACGCAGGCAGATGGCGAACGATTCGAAGTTCGTTACAAACGAATTTCCTCCCACCCCACTATACGACCCTCTTGAAGACGCTCGTTAAGCGTCCCGAAACCCGAATGATGGAAAACCGAAAATGTTAAAGTTGAAATTCAATTATCATTTATCATCTGCCACGAGTACCACTTGCACCGTTCGTACCGAACACACACTTCGCCAGGAGCACATCCCTGTGGAGCACAGCCTGTCTGGGAGGGAGACCCCAACGCACGGACCCAAACACGCTTCGGTTCTAACACACACACACACTCACAGTACAAATGGAGAAAGAAAAATCTAACAGCAGAAGAGGGAGAGAATAAAACCCACGTACCGTCTGGACGATTTGTGTCCAACGCTTTGAAGGTAGCAGAAAAAACGACCACCCCCCTTCGTCAAGATTTCCACAAAATGTACATAAATCGTCGTCTGGTGTTCAAGCTAGAGGGGGGGCCCTGAGAACCGTTCGAATTCGCACAAATAAGCGCTTGAAATTGTATTGAAATTAATGAGAAAAAAATCGCGCTCAACAGGGACACCGGTTTGCTGGACCGTGCGCGTTTAGCAGACCGTTTTACGGTGCGCTAAACGGTTCGATGTTGGGCACGGCGCTGGGACGCGTCGAAATGAGCAAATAAAAGTTTTTGCTCTCCCCACGACCATTCACGAAGTTCGCGACCATTTGGGGGGAAAAAAACCTGCGGTGCCTCTAACGCAAAGCCGGACACCGACAAATGTCATACTTTGAAGCTTTTGCGTGAAAGTCATTCTAGCTTGCTAAGAGCTGAAGGCCCATTTAGGCATTAAACAAACATTATTTGAAGATACGTTATGATGCTTAAGTTTTTGACAAGTATTTCGTAGCGTACAATAAAACAAAACAAAAAGCTATGCTTACCTGATCTTCAATAAGACCTTAACATTTTTCCATCAGATATTGATTGTAAAGTGATTGCCGGGCAATATAAAAAAAAAACTTCAATACTTTGAGAGACCTTTTTTGAAAATATTTTTTAATTAATTCTGATCATTATGCAAGTACATTCTAGGCTAATTTCGGCATCCAAAGCTCATAACTCTCCCATTATATTCCAGTTCAATTAATTTAATTTATTCGGTACAACTTTCGTCTGCCTCAAGGGCTTAGCAAAAACATTAAACATTAAATCCTGCAAACTATAACGCAACAAGGACACAAGGGTTAGGAGAAGAGGTAGTTACGAAAACGGTGACGAAACAGGGATGTGGGAGTATTATAATCGAACAGGCTATAGGAACATCAAGAGAGTGTGAAAGGAGACCGGCGACAAGGGAAGCTTGGTTTATAAAATGCCTTGTTTTTATAGGTTTAAGACCCAGAACCTGACAGTGAACTGCGTAAGTGGGAAGTATAGTCTGAGAGCCTGAGAGCAAACGACAAATAGCCACACGAGTGAACTTTCTTGCACTCTTCCGAGTCTCTCCAATGCAGTTGGACGAGGGAGTCCAGAAGACACAATCATGTTCCAGAAAGGATCGGACCCAACAGCAGAACAAACATTTGAGGCATAGATGATCACGGATGTTGGAAGCTATTCTTATAATACGATCTAATGACTTAAAGACTTGGCTAGTTATAAAATCGAGGCGATCATTGATGGTCAGGTGATGGTCAAGCCAAACACCAATGTCTTTGATGGATGACAGGCGGTTTAGCTTGGTGTCACAGATTTAATAATACGATTGGATCTAACAGGAAGAGCTACCGAACAAAATCACAGAACATTTAAGGTTCCACAACTGGAGACCATTCTAGTGGCGCCAGTTAGAAAAGGAGTCTAAGGCAGTTTGGAGGGGAAGACAATAATCAGAAGAGGAAATCGGAAGATAGATTTTCCGGAGAGATACAATACGATCAACACAGGAATGAGAATGCTACCTTGGGATACTTCGAACAAACCGGCAAAAGGCTTCTAGAAACAGTCTCCGCCCTTCACGTTGTATGATTTCCCTAAACGAAACGAGGAACCAGGACATGAGCGGATCGCTAAAGCCCAGTTTTGTTTTAGTAAGGTAAATAAAAGGGATAAAGGCATCGACTTGACGGCCAAGGAGGATATTCTATCCTATGCCCAGAAGCCCAAACGCTCTCTGAAGATTTCTTGTGTTGAAGGTGTCTACATTTAGGCGCTTGCATGTATCACAAATTGACAAATGTCAAGAGATTAAAGAGACGTGAACTTAGTGATTTCGAGAATGTTCTTGTTGGATACTGGAATACCCATCAGTTCAAATAAAGTTTCTAATATTCTTAGTAACATTATGTCTTAATATACACAGCTCTACTACAAAACAAAAAAAACATCATAATCATTAATGTTGGTTATCTCAATTTTATAATAATTATGAAACTATTTGCTGAAAAAATTCAAGTTCATCCCAGACAATATTGAATTGAATTGAAATACAAAAAACAGAAACAACCTTGCACATCCATTCTTTGGAGACTAAAAATCATACCATAAACATGCAAACCATCGATGTTTGTGTTTCCCATTGTGAGTTTCAGGCACTGTACGTTTGATAACTAAACTCCAAACCTCAAAACCCTGCACCCGGAACGAATGGTACGCACGCGAAGTCAAACTGCCGACAGCACTATTTGACAATCTCGCGCAAACAGATTGACACGCACCAAGAATTCGCGGATTTCGAGCAACTACAAACGAAACACGAAAAACCACTAACCACACAAGTTTGCTTGCTGAACGCGAACATTCCAAGCTCCAGACTAGTCGGTGGAACGCTTCCCATCGAACATTACCCTAATCGAAAACAACATCATTTAGACGTCCTCGTCATCAGCACCCTCACCGTCGTCAGCATTCCACCAGACAATGGCGTGAAATGGTTTTCCGACTAAACCAGCTGCGATGGATTACGGAACGCCCGGGAAGATTTTCATCCGAAATCCGAAAAGTTTCGACTATTTCACACTACAACACTGGCGCTGGGGGCCGGGCCGCTTCCGAGAAGCCCGGCGGGGAGGGATTTTTGATGCTGATGGCTTCATTTGTGTCGGTGTGTGTGTGTGCGCGCGTTTTTTCATCCGTTTATCGATGCCGGTTCAGCACAGGGAAATCAGCAAACCCGGACCTGTTTGCGGTGAATACATTCCGGCTAAAATATTCATAAAATATGCACCCGCACCGAGTGGTGGTGCAACCGGGAAAAGTTTGATGGGTTGTTTTGCTTTTTTCCTATGTGTGTGTGTGCCCGAGAGAGCATCTCTTCGCCTAAATGTATGCAAAACAAGCCGGGCCGAACCGTTCGAAACCGAACTTCGGGCGGGTGGGTAAAAATTCAATTTGCCATCCACCATATTTATTCGGTTAGACGTAATTTAATTTTTAAGCTCGCAGCGCTACCGCCGCGCCAGCGACCG
This sequence comes from Anopheles dirus, assembly GCA_000349145.1. Taxonomy (NCBI): domain Eukaryota; kingdom Metazoa; phylum Arthropoda; class Insecta; order Diptera; family Culicidae; genus Anopheles; species Anopheles dirus. Next base: position 4,623,380 of record KB672802.1, on the reverse strand, counting down.
TGAGCCAAGCTGTCAATCTGCCAAGGAACGGACCGGGGAAAGTTAATCCACCGCGTGCTCCGTCGTCGGCGGCCATTTGGGAGGCCGGTTTTGAGCTACGCCATTTGCAGTGTGACGCGCCATTGCCGTCACATCGTCGGCCCTGTCTGTTTACCTTGGCGTGTGAAGCAGTCAAAATTTGCGCACACCACTACACGTCAACAGGGGGGATGTTGAGATAGATTGAAAACAACACTCCTCCTTTTTCTCCCACTCATGCACACACACACACTTCACATCTCAAATCTATCTCATCCAAGTAGGCCGTGTAGTGTACGGATGATTTATTTTGTGAATTTTATTACCGCGGCCATAAATCGAATCTCGGCGCTTTGTCTCGCGGGACGAAATGGAATGAAACGATAAAAAATAATACAAACGATACGCGAGCGCTATTACAAGATTAAAGAGCCGACGTTCCGCACTTAAACGCAACATCCGCCGCAGACGTGCGTAGGCTGCTCTTACAGGCGCAAGTGTAGTGAACGTGGGAGGGGGATCGTAAATACTTTCGAACCAAACAACAACAAAATCGAGGGCCCTGTGTGCTCGTGTGCGTGATTGTGGCGCTCGGTGGTTCGGGCGTAAAACGGTGTCGTAAAATTGCTCAACTCAACTGAGCACCTCAAAGAACGCCGGATGTTTGGAGAACACCCTTCGCCGAATCCGAATGTAGTGGATCTGATGAGAAACACTATCATCGGAGTCTGCAACGCAAACTTTCGCACTACTAGAGGCTAATGCGCGTATCTGATGCTTTCAGGGTCGTGTGTAGGAGTATCACTGTTTCCTTTCAAAAGCTTCCCATGGTGAATTCGCCTTCCCCCCATTAGCCGGTTCGAACGTTCGATCTTGGCGTAACCGTTTTCACAGCCGCTCGAGGAGGCAAATGCGATAAATTCGTTAATGCCTCGTTCGTACGCCCCGAACATCGCACATCACACCTTCTCCCCGGTGACTAATCTGTTTAAAGCATCGTAAAATTAGGTTTCGAAACCGACCGCAACCCGTCCCGAGCTAGGCACGGTAGCTCATCTGATAATGTCCGTTCGCGCGCCCGAAACTCTCCTGTTGGCCATATATCTGAAACGGGTTGCTGATGAGGGCATCCGGGAGCGAACGACACGGGGCTTAATAGTTGAACAATAGATTAAATTTTATAACTACAATTATGATGCCAGCGCTAGGGCATTGTATGTGTGTGTGTGTGTGTGTGTTTGTGTGTGTTTTTCTCTCCTCCTCGATTAGCGCCGACTATGACAGCTACCTATGGGTTCGCTATCCGCCCCACCCATCCGAACTTTATAATTACCCCGGGTTTGATGGCTCCATTTCTTGCCCGGGACGGGTGTTTGTTTCTTATCACCACCCGTTAGACCCACGCCCACGCCCTTATCGTTCCTGTGCCAGCGGAGAATGAGATTTTTGCATTAGCTGGCCACATTACTTTGCATGCCGCCGGAAAGACATTAAAGCCATTTAACAAGGGAACCTCGGCCTCGGCACTGAAGACGACAACGATTAGGGAAGGTGAGGTGATAAAAACTGGAACACCGCAGCCGCAAATGGCGGTGGGCATTTGATGCTGATTATTTCCTATTACTAATGAGTCCCGCTTCCCTGCAGTGGGAGAGTTTTTTTTTCACTTTCAATCGAACATTAAGTAGTACGTTAATTGAGATTCAATGGTGTGTGTGAAGGAGGCGATTAATTGAGTGACTTTACTCTTTGACAGTAATGACGCTTGGGATTTAGTATGCGAAAAGCTCTTGAGTGACTTTTAAAGCTGGAAATGTCTCCCAAAGGAATTTTCAACTCGGAGGTATATATTGCTCGGATTCAGTGAAGAAATAATGTTGAGGATTCTATTCTTTTTGGCGCAAATTCGATAGTGCGACAAGAAAGTACGCTACTCACAGAATAAAACACATTATTACCAACTTATTTATTTATTTATTTAATAATATTTTACGGTCGTAGCCGTATTGACAATTACGAAATTATGGGAGATTTAATAGCACCGTCTTAGTGCTTTTGCTGCTGAAAAGTGATTATCCGATATATTCAAAGCCTAAAGATATACACCAAGTATAAACATACTTTGAGGTAGTTAATAATAAATAATAATAATAAATAATAACAAATCACGTCTGTGACGAATTTTTCACATTTTTACTATTTTTATATTACTATTTTTTTCACCACCGTCAAAATCGCTCCTTGTAACATAACTGTACGAACACTTACGAAAAATCTTTTTTTTTTCGATACAAATAACCGTTTGAAACTTCGATTAAAAATATAGGAACATTTAAACGATCTTGAATACTACAGGCATATTTTTGAATGATTTTTAAAAATGCACGACTTGTTTAGTGTAATTTTTAGGCACAAAATAAGGAATTTCATATCTTTCAATTTTTTTTTGTAGCGTATATTGGTTTAATTTTTTTCGACATAATGCTGAAACCATAATCTTTTAAACCATGTACATCGTTTGATAAACTAACATTTGCAAGGTATATATAAAAAAAACTCCTAAAGTTGCCAGAAAATTGTTTTTTGTGTATGTAAGTCGGTTCAAATGCTTCGTAAAAATCAACCAAACGTTTCAATGTCCCAGCGATCTTGACATACTTAAGAAGTGTGACAGAATGTAAAAAAAATATGCTAAACAACTTATTCCTTTCTAAATCTATGGCCCGACCCCCTCCCCCCCCCCC
>KB672802.1:4602602-4617070 GCA_000349145.1 Anopheles dirus | reverse complement strand
AATAATAATAATAATAATAATAATAATAATAATAATAATAATAATAATAATAATAATAATAATAATAATAATAATAATAATAATAATAATAATAATAATAATAATAATAATAATAATAATAATAACAATAATAATAATAATAATAATAATAATAATAATAATAATAATAATAATAATAATAATAATAATAATAGTAGTAGTAGTAGTAGTAATATAAATATTGTGAAAAAAGTGTTAAAAAGCTACACATAACCGTAAGGGGATCGATATAATATTTCAGAATTTCGAAAAATAATGATAAAACAAACATTGCGATTTACAGATTAAGTTTAATTTACTGCATTTTAGTTCGCAATTTACGTTTTCCAGCAATAAAAAACGATTTGTTAGACTGCCGAACAGCTTGGATTTGTTGTTAGTATTTTGTAACTTTTTTTCGTCGATTTTCCAGGTTTAGAAAAGTGACAAAATCGCACAAAAAGTTCCCAGACAAGTTTTTGACCTTTCTGTCACCGCTCGTGGCTGGTAACCTAAATACGAAATATACTATTCATTTACTATTCATTTACTATGCTTCTCAAACATTCATAACAAAATTGAGATATTTTCTAAACAAATATTTATATTATGTTGCAATAAAGCAAACATTAAAAAAGATGTAAATAAATTTGGACTGAAAATTTATATTCAAAGTTTGAGCTATTTTCGGTGTCTTTAATTTATTAATCAACTAAAACTAGCAACCGTAGACAAACATAATTGCTTCGAAACACAGCTTTTTGTTTGAGCAGCGCCATCTCTTGGTGAGTAGTGAAAATTGTGACTGGTTTGCCTACCTCTATTTGTTTATTTTATTTTACTGATAAATACAGTTATAACTAGTATAACTACCATGCACACCATTTATTTACCTCGTATTTTTGACTGACAGATGTCAAGAGATTGTCAGCGGAGAAAATGCAGAAGTTCTCTTTTTACTTGGATCGCCAAGCAGAATAGACGAATAAACCCAATAGCTCGAAGAAAAATCCCCACGATTATTTATAACTATTCTGTATTCCTTTGACATGAAGGTTAAAGAGAACGACTGATGATTCGTTATGAGACAAATATTATAAAAAAACATGTTTTTTATCAAAAAAAAAATACTATAAATAGTTTACCAAAAACCAACAGCAAAGGCATTGCTTTAAATATTTTAAAGGTAATGAAAAAATCAAGGTTTACTTCTTCGGCTGAAGCACAACCTATTTCGAACAGCACCGGAACCGCTTCCACAACATCAGCATTCAATTATGCTAAAAGAGCGTGGCATAAAGCACAGGCGATTTTCACCGGGCATCGTTTTTTATGTTTATTTCATGCATAGAGCCCTCGTTATGTTCATCGTGCAGAGGTTATTTCGGTGCCGAGCATTCTTCGGGAAAGCATTTTCTCCCGGGGGAATGAGGTTGACCACACCTGCCACCCGGCCGAATGCAACGCAGTGAACCCCCGGTGCCGGTGCAGGATACGCAAGGAGTTATGCCAGCGTTGACCCTCTTACGATCGATGCACTTCCTCTTTAATTCAGGCGTTCTTCAACACACACACCCATGTCCTAGCTCGGTTGGAATCGTAAAAATGTGCTCCGAAAGCGAAAAGTTCACCGTTTCGGCGGGACGGGACGGGAAACTTTCGGCGCTTCCGGCTTACCGACCAGATTATTGATCGAGCTTCGGTTGAGAAGTGCCCACACGCCGCTCGAGCGTCTTTGACGTGCTTTTCTTCCCCCCAGAGGAAAACGGGGTAAAACCTGCATCTGCATCTTGCCTGCGGTGCAAAACCTCTAAAACCCAAAGGCTCTCAGAGCGCTTCAAAACCCCGAGCGTTTCTGGCGCTGACGCTTCTGCAGCGGAATTTTGCAGCCCACCGTCTCGACAGATGGGGGGAGTAACGCATTCGCAGCGCCCGGAAAATGGGAAACTTCGTTTTCCGCAGTGTGCACTTCACTTTTATCGAAATTAAAAACCGATGACGCTGCCGGAATCTCAGCCGAGGTCGCTTCCAGCGCGGTCGGCCGAGATGAAAATGCTTATCGGCGCAAAGTGGGCCGGGTTCGGGAGGGGAGAGAGAAGGGGGTGGAGCGGTCTGGGAGGTAATATTTGTAACGATAATGAGAAAAATTTCCACTCTCGCAAACTTGGGAGGGTGGCCAATAAACACGCCCATCCCGCACACACTCAAACAAATGACTCTTTATCGACAGGCGTCATCTCCCATCCCCGGGTATAAGTCATCACGTCGAGGAGCCACACGGCGTGGAGTGATGGATGAATATTGACTTTTCGCAGGCTGCCCCAAGCCAGCCCCCTTTTGGGTGACTGTGAAAAGTGTGCCTTCTGGTGTGCTAACCGTACCGGAAGATATCGATCAAGCGAGGAAGGTGTCATAAATGACTTGTTCGAAGGAAGAAAACGGCACCGACAGTCTTCTTCCCGCACGTACTGCGACCAGCTCTATTAGATATCCCGTCAGGAGTGTTTTTTCCCCGCTTCTCGCTTCCAGCGCTTAACACCGCGAGGAAAAGAGTGCTTACAGTGGGGAGGAGAAAAACTTTCCGTACACCATTCTTTCCTTCCCGGGTATTGATCCTCGAAGGCCGGTGCCTGGTCTGTGTAGCTGGTTGCAAGGAGACGCTGGGGTAAACCTATCCCACACCAAGCACCCAAGTTAGGGGGCAAATGGGCAACGAAAATGGGGAGGCAAAAAAGTTTCCAAGATTATCTGCACCCATTCTCGGAGGTGTCGTTTCCTGTGCACGCCATCGTGCGCTCGTTCTGGAACAATGGTCGCCGGAGTTGTTCCGAGATAAACCGTTCGCTAAGCTAAGTGAAGTGAGTAGAATAATATAAAAAAACAACTAGATGCCACTTCGACTAGACGCCCGCGGCGGAAAATGGCTTCAATAATTGAAATTGCAATATTGTCGTGCCATAATGCATGATTATGCAGCGATGGAATGTGTGCCGTGGAGAGAGTGTAGACAGTTCGGACGGTTCGACGATGGTGAGCTGGTGAAAAAACCGTGTGGGTGGGTTAGCGTAAGAACAGACACATAAAAATGTATGTACTAGTCATCGCCCAAGACCGGGATGAGCCGTTTGAGCAATTCGTTTTGTGCAGACATTTTACGGAATCATGTCGAGCCAATTCAACTTTTGACACGATTAGACTCAGTTCTGATAGGCTCTTAGGGGAATGAAGATGATGTTGATAAACGAGTGGATTAAAATGCTTGATAATTTATTTGAGGAAAAGTTGCACATTTTGATTAAAATTATACTTTTTACGTAATAAGTTAAAGGTTACTTCTTATAATTATTAAAAAAAACTGCTAATATTAGAAAAATAATAACAGCAGTTTTTATGTTAATCACTAAAAAACTTTTACTAGAATCAGATTTAAGCCCAAAAGCAGAACTCAACTAAACATAGAACAGAGTCGAAAACACATTGTAAATCAATTTAATCCAATCTAAATCCAGAAATAAATTCCTTTCGTGTGAATTGTGCACTATTGCCTAGAATCAGAAAAAAAAATTATAAATAGTTTACTAACATAATTTAAATTTATGTCATAATATATTTGCAAATGAGTTATTTATATAAAAAAATAATTTCGATCACACTGTCGCATTTTTATTGATCATTGAATGGGTGGGTTCACACGATGCCAACTTTTGATGACGAACCTCACGCACACTATTACAAAAACTTGTAAAAAAAGTTCGCGAGCCTTTGCTGCGTTCGAACGATACGAGTTTTTGATGTGTTGCTACGACAGTCGATAATAACAAACAAAATCAACTCAAAGAAGTAGAGATAGGAGTAGCTCAGAGAACGATTTATTTCATGACTACAACAACATAACACACGCAGCAAATTTATGATACAATAAACCTTGGTGATTAGCTCAGACATTCGTCCTCATCGTCTAAACAAAAGTGTTAAAAAAAGACAGTCCAATAGAAATAATGAAGATGTGAACCTCAAAGTGTAAACAACATACACGGCACTTGTCAAAAAGTTCGCAGCTAAAGTTCGTGCTATCCACCAAAACTGGATAACCTTTACTGCTCGAAACAGACTCTCGTCGAACTTTGCTCGACTCACTAATACATTGACAAAATGGTTCGCAGATCGTACAAATTCGAGCAGAGTTCGACTCGTGTGAACCCAACTAATGTCATCCTTAATGCATCCACGAGTTCATCCACATGGATATAGGAGTGCTTCTCGCTTTGGATGATTAATGTTTTCTTTGTTTACTCTGTTGGTTAATGATATTATTTTATCCGGTAAAGAGATTTTTAACATTTTTTTAACAGCTTAAACACGTAGTTATTGGCATCTAACTTCATAAATGTTCTTTGCTGGAATTGTTGTTTGCTTCTTGAAAAAGAATAAAAATGCCGTCAACATGACTTAAAATCTCTTCCTGTTAGATATTTTGAAGCTCTCATACCTCAGAATAGTAAAGCTTTGAAAATTATGTAATCTTTGTTCTGGATGAATGGATAAAAAGGCCATAAAGGATATTTCAGATTTAGCAAAATTACCTCTTTTCAAAACATTCGATTCACAACGCATAGCTAATTTTCAAAACTATATTCAACACGCAGTGTTGTCTATTTAACACGAAGAACCCACTCAATAAACTGAACAAGTGTTCTTAATAAAGCTCTTAAGTGAAAAGAGTTTTTCCTGCAAGTGCTGCATTGCTCTTTTTTCTTCTTTTTAATGAACATTCACTCTTTAATGCTTAGAGCAGCAAAGCGCTCGCATGTCTTTGAGCACCTACCGTCACATGTTCCCATTGCTCGATCGGGTGCCAAAGAGTTGCAGATGAAATTTTCATGATACTTCAGTTAGCCATTTTTATCGTTCCCGTCTCGCATCTCCCATGTCGCTTGCGCTACCGGGACGGCGACGGAAAAAGCCTACCAACACTGAACATTCCGCCTGAAGGCAGGCTGGTTCGTGGTTCGTTATGCAAAAAAAAATCCCCCCGGCAACGGAACAGGACGAATAAAAATGTCTACCCGGGCACAAGTGGGCCCTGCCGTCGGTTAACTCCGACCCACCCCACTGGTGCGGTGCACTGCCAATGCCACCCGGCGCATTTGCCTTTAATGGCCTCATCGCCCATTTTCCCTTTCGCCATATGCGCGGGTCATGAAAGGAAAAACTTCACTGTTCCCTGGAGCAGAGAGCAAGAAAAGCATATTCACTGCCGCAGAAAAGGGGTGTTTTTTTATTCCTGGCTGCGTTAGGCGCAATTCTCATCAGAGGGTGTGTGTGTATGTGTGGGTGTCTTTATGAAGGAGGAAAACCTGGTGAAATATTGTAATGATTGTGTCGAGTTCAGTGCGCGACTCACTGTTCACAAGAACCGCCCCAAGAAAGCCGTGTACCGAAACGGCACGTTGCCAGCTCGCACTGGCCGTTAAGCGTCGGACGTGTCGGTAGCGTCGGCAGCTTTCGTGTGCGTTTACGGGCGCCTGTATGGAGGGCGCTAGTGACCCGCGCTTGTGTCGGCACCGGCGACGATGATGTGTGCGAATTAAAGCGGAAACAGATGGGATTCGGTCGCCCGGCCCAGGCCCAAGACGCGTTTGTTCGCGCTCCTTCGGGAGGCACTTTCGACAATTTCCCGCACCCGAGGAGCTTATTTTTCATTAGCCATTTGTCGACAATTTAATGCAACGAGTGTATGTGCGCTCGTCTCGTATTAGGTTTTTATTTTTGGAAGCATTTTGAGCCGCGTGGCACGAAATTGAGCTGAATTTTTGACGAAGGAAGCTGCCGGGCTGCCGTACGTGGGCGAAAGTTTTGTTTTCCCGTCTGCCGTTTGCCATCTGTTAAACTTTTTGGGTTTTTTTTCTCCCTCACCGGCCGGTGGTTCAAATTGCTATTTCAACTGCCCACACACACACACACACATACATGAGTTTGCACTGGCAATTTGGTAGCTAAATGATTTATATTATTAAGCGCACCAGTTGGTCCGTTTTTGGTACCAGTTAATTTCTTTATGTCGGTCATGCGGCTGGTGTGTGAAATTAACTGAAAATGGTTCATGAAGGAGTCAAGTAGTGCATCGTTATGAGTTGGAAGGTTACAATACCGACCATTGTTCACATGAAAGATGATGTACTAATAGAAAACCCGCTGTCGCTACTCCCTCGGAGTCTACAGGATGAATACTATATCCATGTTAAGGTGATTCCATGAATCCCACCAGCATTTCAATTCTTCACCTTTGCTCCCGTCGTATTTTCACTCTTGATTCCGGGTTTATTTAAAGCTCTCCGGACACTTCTTGGAACAATGAAAAATCTCTAAGCCTGATTTTTGGCAGCCGTTTCGACCAGAAGTTGAGGCCGTAAGGTTGAATCCTTAAAGCATAATCGGTGGTGACTGACACGGGTACTTAATAATTCACAGCAGGTCCACCGGTAATGGGATGGATTTTGCATGTTCTTCGTCTTCGAATGGGGTCACTTTCCTTCTTTCTGCATGAAAGTGCTTTTCAAACTTTTGGTACTCTAACACAAAACATGTAATTAACATGCTATTTCAATTTTTAAAAATCTATATAAATTGTATTTCATTGAAACAATATCTATTTCATCCCATTTACAATGAATCATGGATTTTTTGTTTCAACATTTACATTTAAGCTATTTGGAAATGTGGCAACAGTTAAAAACAATAAAAAAAATAATTCATTCAGTTTATTGAACTGTAAATAGTTTACAAAGATATAATTAACAATCATTTTTATTTTAACAAATTATCAAAAGTCGTATCTTGAAGCAGAAGGTAATTGATATAATAATATTTAAATCTGTCACTAGTACATCGCTCTTCATATCGTAGTAAAAATCGGTTGTATTAAAAGGAAACATGAGTGAAAATTCCCAAGGACCCCTAAATAAACATCCTTTGTACAATACTTTCATTTTAACCTTCAATATTTGATATTAAATACAATTAGAACAAACGAGCTCTGTTTAATATTCTAATTGCATTACCTTTACTATCAAATTTACCACTCCTTGTACATTTCATCTGCTTTCGTTCTCGATTTAACGAATCCAATAATAAAACAGCCATCCGGCTTAAATTATTAGATACTTGGGACTCATCTCATCCTACGAGAATCACGGAAAAGTGCTTAAGGCAAACGAAAAAAAAAAATCTGAAAACATATTTTCTTTGCCTTTAGCACAGCTAAACTGATTCGACCAGATTAACTCAAATGCGGAAATGCAAAACGAAGAAGCTGCCTGAATAGCATACGCTCGGTTGCAGTGGAAAGAGAAGAACAAACAGTTCTACTCCAATGCATCTTCCGACAACTTTTATTCCGCTGACCCACCGCCATGCAATCCATCCAGTGCCCGTGAAAGCGATGGTGAAATTACGCAAAAGTAAACTCCAGCAGCGCTCGACTGCACTCCAATCCGTCCGTAAGCCAAGCGGTCGATAAGAGAAAGCACAGAAAAACTCTCTGCACGCCTTCCGTCCGCGACGATGGACGGCACCCGGGCATACGCCATTACGAGCTACGGGGGAGGGTTTGCGAAGAAGCTGGTGAAAAAATTATGATATTAATTTCCTGAACAAGTCCGAGTGCACATTCAGCACGAACTGGTGCGAGGGTAAAATATTTTGCTATTGAATTGAGTAAAAAGCAGCCAGCGACTTGCGTAGCCAGCGGCAGTTGAACCGTTCGCCCGGGGCGCGCGCAGCGCACCGGTCTGGCGAAAGGTCCATCAAGATGCCAGATTGGAACTTTAAAAATGGCACACTTTACAACGTGCCGCGGCCAAGGAAACAACGACAGAAACGAAAGCGCTGATCCGGCGTCCCGGTGCGGAAATGGAAAATAATGCCGGTACGTCTTCGCTCCAGTCCGGCAGTCCGGCTGTAGCCCGTTACTTTGCACGGGTGAGTGCAACGTGCAGAATTGTAAGAATTACTCCCCGGTACCGGGGTTTGAGGAGTGCGCTCGCCTGCCCGGAACGGAATGGATAAATTTTGTCCCCCAGCCTTCTTCGGTTGAGACCGGGCTGAAGAATTTGCCGGATAAGTGGGACAATTTTTAACCGTCCCATTTTTTGTGGGTGGTTTTTTTTTCTTTTGTTGTAAACCCATTTGCCAAGATGCAACCAGGAGTGGCGATGATGGCACCATTTATCATCCGCTTGGCACGGGCTGCAATCACGTCATCGGGTCCGGGTGGAATCGCGTCAAGTCGTCCGGAGCGCTCGATGAAGACGAACTTGAACAAAATTTGAAGAACGCATTCCATCTCATCAGCACCTATTAGCTGTGAAACTTGCGCTTGTCCCTTCTGTGATTGATTTTTGAAGTACATCCTGAGTGGGCTGTGAGTGGGAAGAAATCAACCACACTAAAAACAACCTCTTCTCTTCATCGTCCGACTACATTGTTAGTAAAATGATTTTTTAAGTGCGAAAATCTTTCACAAGAAGTTGAGTAAACAACCATGCGTCTCCATGGAATCATTTAAAAGCTGTGAACCACCATGCGTCTCCACCACACGAGTGATGAAAAGAATGGAGACGCATGGTGGCTGTCATTGTCAGAAGTCATTAATTTACATTAATTATATCCAGTGATGAAACGACGAATACTATTAAATATTTCAATAGACATTCGTTGTATCGTTCATTGAACATTTTTAAACACCTTCAAACGAGTTACGAGATAAGATGTTTTAGATTGCACAACCAAATAGATTAAATAAACCATGAGGATGTAACGTACCTGCGGGCACACGGACCCGAACGTGTCGGCAAGCTTGGTTCCCTTCCACGGGGGCAACTTCTTCGGTGGCTCGAAGCGTAAACTTCCAATCGGTGGTGTGGCGTACGGGACGGCTTTAAAAACCTGACGGCGTCACGACGAAAAAAAAACGAACCCCCATGTAATTCACATCCCCGCAGAACGCTCCGACGAAACGTGCACGGACGAAAATTCAATTTACCTCCACCGGTTCCAGGTGCTTCGAGTTGAGCTCAAGTATTACGCCCCGGATCGCGCCCGACTTCGTATCGACGATGCGCGAACTGTAGCGGGGCCCGGCCCGGACCGGAAGTATGGCGACGCAGCAGCAGCAGAGCACCCACAGCACCCAGACGGCGGTGGCACGGGTCGACGGGGACGGGGGCGTGAGTCTCGTTTGCAGTACGAACCCCGCGCAGGACGTGACACGGTTGCTGCTCACCTCCGGTTCCGGTTCCGCGTGTTGCCGTGGCAGACGGCGGTCGTGGCGGTTGGATCGCTTTGGCCCATCGTGGGCCTGCATTGTACAGTGCGGTATACGAGGCGGGGGAACATTACCGGTTCCCCGCGTGAGGATCGGCCATTCTACGCACGCGGAACGCACGGCCCGGTTCCGGCCCGGCTGTGACGATGAGATTCACGTACCGCGTGCAACATTCTACCGGCAGCAAAGGAAAACGGAAGAGAGAGACAGAGAGAGAGAGCGAGTGGGATGGACGGGTAAGAAGCAGAGCAAAAAAAACCCTCTCACAAAACTCGGGGAACGCTCGGATTTCGAATCTTGGTTGCAATTAGTATTCCTTACAAGGTTTTCGATTCAATTCCACCACACCTACAACAAACGCGAACAGACGCTGGCAGAATTTCCTAACACACGACCATCACCTTGATCACTTTCGCTTGAAGCTACCGAATTTGAATTCACTTTGGCACACTCTCACAACTCGGTACCTCGGCCATCTTTTTACCACACAATTCACGAAACAAAACAGAAACACATCACTTCTCAATTCCCCGCACAATAATTACACAGGAACAGAATCTGAAATGAGAACAAAATAGAAGAATTGTGTGTTAGTTTAATGTTCATTTAATAACAGAATGTTTAATTATTGTTGCACATTAAAGCTGCTCAATTATTTAAAATGAAATTTTCTATACCAAGCATGACCCATGTGTTGAACTATTGACAGACATTGACTTAAAAAAAACTCAGTATAGTTGTTCAAGCACAGCTTGAATTGTAAAATATTATTAGGTGCGCAAGTAAATAACGGCCGTTTTTTCATTAGTTTATTTTTACTCGTGGCATTTTTATTTGTAGAAATTGAGTCAATCAAAATATTGGCCATTATTATTTATTACTTTCTTTCACCTATCGGGTAAATCGCGGATTACTTTTCGGAAAAAAAAGATATGTTCTTCGACGCAATCCAGGTATCCAAACAATTCTGGATCTGTTCATAGGAAGAAAACTGCTGGTCAGCCAATCCATGTGCCATGAATCGGAACAGATGGAAATCCGATGGTGCCAGATCCGGTGAATACAGCGGGTGCGGTAAAACATCCTATTTGAGGGTATTAAGGTAGTTTTTCACAGGTTGCGCAACATGTGGCCGAGCATTGTCATGCAGCAGAATAACTTTGTCGTGGCGTGATGAGTATTCTGGCCGTTTTTCACGCAGTACTCGGCTTAAACTCATCAATTGTTTCCGCTAGCGTTCACCAGTGATTGTTTCTCCCGGTTTCAGAAGTTCGTAGTAGACGACGCCGAGCTGGTCCCACCAAATACTCAGCATAACTTTCGAGCTACGGATGTTCGGCCGAGCTGTTGATGTTGGGTTATGACCGGGGGATCCCCATTTTCTTCGCTCTGAACAAACACCTCCCGCATATGGCGCTTATCCGGCTCTAAATCAGACATTTTCAAGAACTAGGAACTTTTACTCGCACGAAATAATCACTAATCTGTATACACAGTTTGATTATGTCATTCCCGAACTTGATTTATGACGTTTGTAAACAATCAAAATCGCGCCACATTCCACAGTGGCCCCAACGATTTCAAAACGGCCGTTATTTATTTGCGGACCTAATACATCAATAATATACTCCGGCTATATGTTCAATATATCAATTAATAAATTTAATATAAACGGTCAAACATGTAAATAAAATTGTTAAATGCTTCAAATCACCTTTGAACGAATACAAACAGCCTGCTGTTCAAGCATAAATTGATATATCATTCTGTTGGGGATTTAGATGTATTTAGATACATCATCAATAAGATATCTTTCGGATTCTCACTGATTGCAACAGAGATGTTTTACAATTGAAATAATGTCATTCCGAAAATGCAAATACCACTGGTATTACGCTGATAATAGTGGTAATGAGCCATAAAGTAAGACCAATATCTACCCTTACCGAAATTACACTTTAGCTTCGCTGGAAATAAGCTCCATCGTGTTATGTACGACAAAACAAAAGTTACACTACCCAACTTCAACACGCTCAAAACACACCCGTACGCAACTCATTATGAAAGAACGCGCTCAGTGCCTGCGAAACCCCCCAGACACCAGCAGCCGGTCCCATTCATTCTCAATTGCTCCAATTTCGCTGCTGCACTACTTAGCGCGGGCTGTCAAACTGCTCTCCCGAGCAGCGGTATTTAGGTCTAACGAAAGGCAACTTTTCTCTCCACCCGCGCCGACTTGCGAACTGCATCGCGGATTGCGAAAGCCATCGAAAAACTTACCCTTACCGCCGCACGTAAAACCACGTGTGCGGAAGTCGCGCACCGAGCGCGACGCGGGATGGTTTAATTCAAAGTCATTTGAACTTCTGTCTGGAGCTGTGTATGTGTGTGTGTGTGTGTGTGTGTGTGTGTGTGTGTGTGTGTGTGTGTGTGTGTGTGTGTGTGTAAGCCTTTAAATAGTTCACCAACGAGTGAGCGAGCCGAGTTTCGGCCAGGGAGGGGAAAGGTTGCGCGAGTACAAATTGGTCCACACCTAAAGGGTCGTTCCGGATCGTGCCGTTTCTTAGACCTTTACGGTCCGGGGACCTGTCGAAGTCGATGAAAAGTTCCCGGGCGCGCCGTGTGCTTGGTCCACCGTTCGATGAAGCCGCGGTTTGAAGGCGAGGTCGCTTAGCTGTATGGAAAGCGCCTCTTTCGCGCTGTCGACTCTCTGCTCCCGCTGCTGACGGTGGAATTTTCGGGAACATTTCGCCGGAAAACACCCCAAGGGAACTCCCCCCGTGACCATATTCGGCAGTGATTTGCATCGGTACAAATTAAATTAATTTGTTACCCACCCACTCACCCTCCACCCCCGAAAAACTTTCCACCGTTCCACGAATGTGCTGCAAAAGTGCAGCGTCACGCGGCGCCGTACGGCGCGAACAAAAACCGGGACCGGGACGGAAAAGTTGGTTCAACGGGCGCGTGTTCACGTTTTCGCGCGTTTCGGGGTTGCTATTTTCGACACCCGACCTCAATTCCCATTACCGGTGCCAGGGGTCGGCGATCTGCGTGTGGGTGCCAAATCGTGGGGCGAGTGGGTCGTTGCAAATGAAATTACCAGCCATGAAGAGGACCTACTTAGTGGTGCTTATGGCAGTGGCAGTGACTCCGAAGGAACTGCTTTTTGGTGTTCGGAGAAATCTTTTCCACTTTCTTAAATGCTTCCAGATACTCCAGGAGTAATTTTACTAAGACAGCACACTGGCGAAAATTAGTAGAGAACAAAAGATCCGAAATAATTTACAATTTAAATGGAATTAATTTCTCCAAGTGTTCAAACAAGATGGTCAGATCATTGAGAAGCAAAATTTTTACTGAACTTCAAACCAAAATATGTCAATCGTTTATGTTGCTAGATACACACAATAAAGCACAATATTGTTTAGACATCCAAACCAGCCTTTAAACCAGCGTCGGTCTGTTTTCTACAGGTTTAGTCTCTATAATCGTGAGAACCTAAGCAAAGGAAAAGCTAGAAACATAATCGACTGCGTGTAAATTTGTTAATTAATTTTTCATTCACATATCCATGTATTAAAATTTAAAATTGTGTTATAAAATTTCTCAACATGTCTCTCTCACGAAATTTCTCCGAAAACTTTAATGTAAAAAAACATCTCCCGAAACAATAAAAAGGAAAGCAATCCCCGTTGCAGCAGACAAATATATACACTACGATAAGAAAAAAATACATTTTTGATAAAAAAGTTTCGAACATCGATTCACATCCACCAATTTTGACCTGTTCCACACCCACTATGCACTGTGCTTGTTCAGCTAATTCCACGTTTAGAAATCTGCCATTCTTAAACATGCTTGGCTGGGTTACGTCGGAGCTCGAGACTTTCCGGGACAACTTTGCTCTCAGTTTCAAACCATACACACCATCACACACACACAGCCATTTTACACGAAATATGATTCTACTTTTACACTCAACTCAAAGTGCACTAACGGTGTCGATGCAGCGCCCCATTAGGAGATTAAATACTTTTACCCGCCATAATGCTAAACCAGCATGCTCGTTCGTTGTTGCAGCCTTCCTGGGCTGCTGCAAGGAGTGCATCTCGTGACGGGCACCCGGGACGGACCGGGCCGTCGCGATTCGGGTTGATTAGAAAAGTTTACGGCGCCAGCCGAAAAAGTTTCCCGGCTTTCGTCGGGAGGTTCGATCACTTCCATTCGGATGAAGCGAAGTTTTGTGTACAGCTTTCCACCCGAAATCGCCACCCGCTCCATCCGCACGTCCTACCTTGGCTGTATCGAAAATCCACCCAAACCGTCTTGAAAGCTGCTCGCGAGAGTGAGAAGATTGAAAGCTGCTGCTAGAGCGCCGTTCCTGGAGCGCGTTACAGCGTGCTGCGCAATAGTTCGGTTGCGAGGAAGTTTAATAGATTCCGCTACGCTAAGAAAACACGACCGAAACAAGGTGTTAGGTGTAGTTGTAATTAATTCCATCGGGTGCTACGAGAGCCGACCAAGCTGTTGGAATGACTTAAGAGATTACATCACGCACACACAGGCAGCTCGAGCTTGTGGCAGAGTTTCCGTATAATCGATACGTCCCGGGGATGCCCACAGTGCGTTGCATTCGTTTCGTTTCACTGATTAAAAATCGACTAGTTGATCCAAAATCGTTATGATCAAATTGATCTGTGTATGGCCCAGACTTGACGTATGCATTTTTATGCATAAATGCACGAAATGCATTTTTATTTGCGAAACACAAATTTGTTTTTTTTTATGTATAACAATAGTTCTATCTATTAATTTAATAATAAAAAAATGGAAAAAAGGGAAAATATAAAAAAGTGAAAGTAAAGTAAAGTGTAGTGTAAAAAGTGAAAGTAAAGTGAAAGTAAAAAAGTGAAAAAAATAGTCAATTACTTGAATTGATGTTAAAGCATAGAAAACTAAGAACAAGGGTTTTTTTAAATAACGGATTTCAGAGATATGACTGCTTCATTATTCGTTATTCGTTTGTTATTATTATTATTATTATTATTATTATTATTATTATTATTATTATTATTATTATTATTATTATTATTATTATTATTATTATTATTATTATTATTAT
>KB672802.1:4590567-4602592 GCA_000349145.1 Anopheles dirus | reverse complement strand
TATTATTATTATTATTATTATTATTATTATTATTATTATTATTATTATTATTATTATTATTATTATTATTATTATTATTATTATTATTATTATAAATTCGCTTTCTCGATTCGATTTATCTGATCACTTTTTATTGTTCATTTATTTTTATTATTATTTACTACTTATTTCCTTTTTTAAAGCATATTAAAAATACTTCAGTTTAATATATATAAATTGTTCTTAGGAAATTGTAGAAGACAACAACTGAACAAAAGCTACGCACTGTAGTAGAAGCAGAGAAGCTGTGTCTGATGAAACGAAACACCACAGCAAAAAACCACAAGCCCGATGCTCCGCTCCCTGATGGACGTGTAGATAGGACTGGGACGGGCAACTCGAAATCCTCGGGTGGGATTAAGGCTGTAAGCAAAGATGTTTAACACTTTACGAAGTGTTAAACGCCTCTGGCTGCGTAAACGCTTTCTCCGTGGTAGGGGAGTGCCATCAAGGCTTAGCGATAATTGTCTCTTCGATGGAGTGTAAGTGTATGTGTGTGTGCTCGAGCATCTGGAATTTCACGTAAAACCCCCGAACGATTCGGCGCTGTTTATTTAAACCCCCCAAACGACGGGATCTCGTTATCAATCATGGAGCTCCTACGGGCCTCCATATTAGGAAAGCGAAGCACACTTGATCGATTTATCTTGCCGGTTTATGAATTTTTATGTCTCGGACCTGCTCGGACGCACCGCTGAAAGCTCACAACAAGTCGTTAACCAACCGGCAGTGGGTGGGCAGCGCCAAAGCGCATGTGTTATGCTTTCTAATCACGATCGCATCATAAAATGTTTACTACGAAAGCGGTTTTCCGTGGAAGCGCCCGTTGCCCGCTCGTAAAAGTCGTGCGAGTTCGTACACCCAAAAAAAAAACCCGCCCCGAAAAACCTTCCGGCAGCGGCGGCGGCGGCGGCGACGCCGTCCAGCTCAACCGACCAATGAATTTTCGCTTTATGAATAATGATTTTTCAATCCAATAAATCTTCCGTCTGCCAGTGGGTTCCGGAGTGGGGGGGAGGGGAGCGTTTCGCGCGGAGCGTGGATTTGCACTGTAAGTAAACCGTCCTCGTTACAAACATCACGTAAGGCTTCAAAAGGGTCCCCCAACCCTAATCGCTACTAACGAATGCCTTTCCAATCGCGTGTTTCCCCCCGTTGGTTTGTGTGTGCCTGGGGTGATGGTAGTCCCGGTACACCGTTACTGGCAGATCCTTCGATTCTTTCGTTTGTCCCCATTGTGCCGTAATCCAATTCAACCCATACATGGGACGTACGGGAAAGTGATTCCATGCCTGCAAACTGCCTGCAAATAAACACCGAACGAAACCGAAACGAAAACAAACAGCAGGAGAGAGAAAAAACAGGCAGGCAGGCAAACAGGACCCACGCCCATAAAACACGATCAACCGTGACCTCCGACTTGGCCATGGATGGGCTCGTCGTTGCTTCTTCCGTCGTCCTGCCGGTATCCCAGCGAGCATTGCATTCCGGTCGGGCTCGTACGGCTTCCAAAAAGCAGGAAACCGGAAGCCGTGCGACGTCCTAGCCGGTGGCGCGCAAATAGAGCGTATAAACTGGGCAAGAAATCCTTTTAGCCTCATTACGGCCGGATGTTTTGCTTCATTACGGGACGGATCGGACGGGCGAACAGAACGGAACGGAAGCACCGCATGGGTGCCGTGCTTTTTGTTTTCCCCGCCGTTATTATGTTGCGCTCACTCGCTCACTCGCGCGTTGTCTGCACGCGCTCCCATCTATCTGGATTTGCTGACGGCCACCGTTCACCGCGCTCACCTGCGTTCTCTGCCGGAACGTGCCGGAACGTCGGCTGACTCTGGTTGCGAGAGGGTGAAATTGCAGACTATATTCAATTATATTTGCTTTATATTACTCTCGCTCGTAGCGACACTCGCAGGCATGATAAGCAGGATGAATCAATTAGAACTGATTGAACCATAAACAGCACGGTTCGCAAGAGCTCACGTGCGTGCCACTGTATCTAATTAACATTGGGGAGGAGGAAAAAACGTGTGATCACACCGTGTGGTGCCGGTCTGACGTGTTTGTGTGGGTTCGATTGGAATCAGAGTTTTCATATGAACCGGACTCCTTGATCGCCACTTCAGGTAACATGAACAGTTTGTTTGAATTGGATAAGAATATTGCATGATCGCACCCTAAGTGGTAAGGCCGAGGCTTCAATGCATTCGATTTCCCCATACTAATCGTTATTCGATGTCCTATTGTATGTTACGATGCATCAAATCAAAGTAGCCCAGAGAAATCAACGTAGCACAACCATGTTTTTCTTAAGCCTTGCAGACGTATCCAAGATATTGAACTTTTATTGACTGATGCCAATCCCTTGAAGTGTACACTAAAGTATAGTTTTTCGGTTAAAAAGCACTTCTCTTCCCAGAGTGATTGAAATGCTATGCGGTTAGAAATATAAAAAGCAACCAACCTGCAACTATTCTTATTTTGAGTCAGTTATATTCAGCCTGTGTAGCCCATACATTCTATAGTATAAAAAATGGAAAAAGGATAGCAGATGCTTCTTAGGCGATAAAAAATAATTTGAAATAAATCGATTAAATAACTTTAGCAAAATATTGCATACTTTTCGGCGTAAATTTTTGTGCTCATCCCGAAAGTATGCAATTTTTGCTACATATGCGTTTTCACCTCCTGATAATGAATAATTTGACCAGTATTTTCATGAAAATAATACAATCAAAATGAGGAAGTGATACTTTCAAATACCATTATAAATAATTAAATCATTCAATTACATCATTACGAATGGTTCAATTTGAAATTAAAACGCTTTCAATCGATTTATGCCCTCCAGGCAGTCTAATAAAATCAATGAACCGTCTAAATCAATAATTGCACAATAATTTATCCACCCAAGTACCACCACCAGAAGCTGCTTTGTAACATTCCGATGGTACGAGTTTGCAGTTGAAACTCGAAGCGGTGTGATAAAAATTACTTTTTTTTCGTCTAACTCAGTCTCTAAGCGCGTGTTGGTTTATTTCGCGCACACAGGCACAGTGATGGCTCTGGAAGTGGATACTTTTATTACGAGCTTCACCCTGCCACGCCCGGGCATGGCCAAATCCTTCCATTACCCTTCCCCACGACACCACCGCCGGTGGTGGTGGTAGTGGAAGAAACAGAAATCCGAAATGATCTGATTTGGATACGGATTGAAGATATCGATTCCGCGCCCGAGTTTTATTTCCCACTGCCCGCCGCTCGGCAAGGTGATTTATGGGCGGATCATCAAAATGTGCTTCCACATCAACTTTATCGACCCCCATAACTCTCATATGGCTCTTGCGAACGACTTTCCCGGGCGAGGTTAACGTTCGGTTGTAAAACTTAGAGGGCCGTGTTTTTTCTGCTTCTTCTTGCCACTCGTTCGCTATTGTTTTGTGGTACGCGGTACGAGCTTTTGAAACCAATTTCGCACCACGCTCGTGATACTCGCGCAGCGATATAAGTGCCTTAGTAGCGTGAAAATGTCGATTCGCTCCCATTCGGGAGGTAAAAGTCCCCATTAGTTTTCACCTTAAGAGGAGCCCGGCTTCAAGAGCGCACGTCGAATGGAAGCGGAGCAATAGCGGTGTGTTTGGTGGGATCGTTCCGCACATTGCACCCGTGGGAGTCGTCATAAGAACGAGCGAGATTGACAGCCGCCCTGAAGCGCACATTCGCCCGGCCTCGAACCTCTGATAATGACTTTTGTTTTCCTTATGAGCAATGGAATTCGGAGAAAGGTCCAGCGAACCCATGGAATATGCGAGCAAATTGCGCTATTCAACGGCAGGTGGTCTTTGTTTAATAGAAAACTCCACGTCTGAAGAAACTGCTGAAGCTCACAATCTCTCAAAGACACACCGGATCGGATCAGGTTCGTGCAATAACACGCCAGCCCACGGAGCGGGAAAGCTCATTTCGTTCCGTACTCATACATCCGCACACAGCCAGGTACAAAAACTCCATATCTAGATGCTCACTGGGTTGCTCCATAGAGCCAGGAGCGACACGGGAAAAAAAGAGCATCCTCGTTCAACAACTCTGCAGCGGAAGTGATAAGGCTCACCTTGCTTGCACTGGACGGGAAATGGACTAAACTCCATATCAAAAGCGAACCCATAGCAACAAGAAAAAACACACACAGATCACTTTTGTTAGAACCGAAAAGAAAGCAGACCCACGGACCAGATGAAAAGGCTATCCGTCATGGAAGCAACACGCTCCAACCGGGAGCACTTTTTTGCCTGATCGTCTCCACTCTGGCCGGCACGTTTGATTAGCAGGCTGGCCAACGATAAACTCCATGACGAGAATGCCCTGTTCGGGACGTCCGAGAAGACGGCTCGGATCAATCCCGACCTCGGCCGGAAGAAAGGACGACGCCCGGAAATGATGATTCCGCTACGGATTTCTACCGGCAGGGCCATCTCTCCCTTGGTTTCAACGGGAATTAACGAGACGAAGCTCAGTCTTTTTTCTGGAATGGGCCATGTTTTAGTTGGCGGCTAAGATAAGGCTAAGCTTTCGGGCATCCCCCGTTGCGAATAAAGCCCCTCAGCTGCATGGTCAAATGAATGTCAAAAGCCAATCCTTCGTTCACTTTCACGGCGAAGCGGGTTGATTTCGTTGCAGATTTTACATTCCTTGTATGTTGTGTGTGGGAAGAGAGCAAACAAAACGTCAATAAAACAACTCACTGCCCGAGGCAAACAACTTCCGTTCGACCTTTTTTCTCTCGCTCTCTCTCTCTCTCTCTCTCTCTTCTCGCCTTGTAAATATTTATAGAAAAGCAGCTCTCGAACGGTGCGAATGGTGCGGGAACTGAGAGAAAGAGAGAAAAAAAAGCACACGATCCGATCTGTCATCCACAGTTCGATGCTTCAAAGCCATTTCAAAGCACACGGGGCGCTGAGGGTTCCGAGAAAGCCACGGGTGTACCATCGTCGTCAACTTATGAATAATTGATGTTACACTTTGAAGAGGAGCGCAAATTTCCCATTGCAGGCGCCAAACCCGGGACGTCCGATCCCGGGGACACCAAACCGGACGAAAGCATGCACTACGCCTCGAAACTTGCAGCCAACGCTGGGCCCGCACACAAGTGAGGGTGCTTTTTCTTCCATTTTTGTTGTTGTTGCCGCCGGCCATCGCTACTGGCCGGATTTTCCCAACCCCACAAGACAGGATGAACCTTTCCAGAAGGCATTTCGGGGCGGCATTCAAGCAACGTAGTGGCGAGAAAAAAAAACGCCACGTTTTTGGGATGGACATTTATGCAAACTAAGCCTCAAATCCTATTATTTAACAGTCCCCAAAAATTGAATCAAACTTTTTTTTTTCCTCTACCGTTCCCCCAGTCGGCCTCCGTTCAGTGTGGTTTTGCTTCTACCCCGAGCGCGGCGGTTCGCGCGGGCTGGACGGGGGCGAACCTTCGGGTCGTAATATTTCAACGTGACAGCTCCCGCAAACGGAAGTCCCCCCACACTGGCGCATATTAAGGTCAGGGAGGAGTGAGTGAGCGAAAGAGGAAGCAGAAAAAATCTCTCTCCGGCTCTCTGGCCCGTGGGAGTTTGATTCGTTTTGTCCGTCCTTCGTCCAGGCGTCTGTTGTTTTGGAGTCAAGTTGGGAAATCACTGTAGATAACTTTCTGACAGTTTCACGTGTCGTCTGCGGACACGTGGCGTGGCGACGATGGTTTACGTTTGTGATTTGCCAACAGGAAAAACCGGAACCCACCGAGCTTTGACAGCGGTGCTTCGGGAACGGTCGCAATGAAATAATCACATTTAATGCTGAAGAAGCAGGCGGGGATTTGAGTTTTTTTCCTATGCGCAAGACAGTCAACCAGCACTTTTTTGTATCTATTTGTTGCGGTAGTTTGAGCAACAATTGAAAAGATCTCTTCTCAGCCACCTTAATAAACCTGCTTACATTTGATTTTGGTCTGTGGGACACATTTTTGATAACATATAGGCTTCACAGAAATGAATATCTTACAATGCTCTTACGCCTTAAGGTATGCAATGCATTTAGTAATATTTCAGGAAATTTTCTTATTTCTTTATGAATTCAAGAAATCGCACAATGAATAAATATTGTCATCACATGTTTGGCGTTGAAGAAAAAGGGGGTGAATGTCTTACTGTGTGAAATCAGTTTCCATTGCTTACGCTTTTAGTTGGAAATCGATAGCGCCTGAAGTTAGGCAATGACTTGTACCTCGGTTTGTAAGGAATGAGGGAACTTTAGCGGTACTTTCTGTCTCACCGCCCTTCTTCTATTTCTATAGAAATCGAAGAATGTATGCAAATTGACATGCATCGCTAACACAGCGTAGTAGACATAAGGTAAAAATATATCAAACTTTGAGTCAGCAAGAGACTTTATTTATGTCATATATTTCCTACTTCGTGAAGCTCTGGAATCTAGTGGCGGTCCATGATGGGTAGCTTCTACTAGACACTCCATAGCGTTTTCCACCGGAAGAACTTCTTTGCTGTTTTTTGGACTCCTGCCTTTCGTGTTTCCCATTTACCCACAAGGCTCGGTATGTTGGCTTGTCCATCGGCCAGGTTTTGGATTTTTTCCTTCCTTCCTTTATACAATCGCGTCCCGGAGTAGACCGTGCCCTACACTTTGTATGTTTAGCAAAAAATATCCTAAATTAAATCAAACAACTATCAAAGCAAAAAAAAACATTGCATACCTTCAGGAGCAAATTTATCCCAGACACAAACCTATACCACATAATTACGTTTCGTCATTTATGGACGCCGCCTAATACCGTATAGATATGAAATTTCATAGGAATTATAGAGTTATTTCGTTTAGTTGTCTCTTCTGTTCCGTTTCACGAGAAACAGTATTTGCTATCCAAAAAACGATATATTATAAAAACACGTTTCTGGATATTCTCAACAAACCGGTTCATGGAATCCGATTACATAAATCTTTTGTCCCAAAAACTCACATTATTGAAATAACGTATTCAATGGCTATTACTAATGAAAAATCGTACTGAGCGTTGATAATGTAATATTTTCTTAGAACTCAACTCGTGATGTAATTAAATCAACTATTGCACCTCTGCAATGGTCAACCGCGGGATAACGAGACGAGAAGCATTTTCAAAGTAATTTTTATGTGGTTTGCGGTTGTGCTTGGCTTCCGAGGCGATTCCAGAAGCATCTCATCAGTTGCAACACCGAGCAGTTTCTCTGGTTAAAAAAAAGGAACAGGCAAACTAACGTAACACTGCTGTCCAGAAGCAGACTTTTCCTCCGGTAGCGTGTTTTTTTTGTGTGCTCATTTCTTTGTACTATTATGATAATAAAGCACCGGTAGATGGTGGCGTATGGAAATGGACCGCAATAGAAAATATTTGTCCCTATCGAGGTCGCCCCACCCCGCTCGGAACGGAACTTGTTTGCTTTATTCTACGCAAACATGTTCGCTCGGATAAAACAATTCGTTTACGTTGAGAAATAAAAAAACAGGCATATTTATTCAGCTTTACCGGAAAGCAAATTTATCCACCGTGGGTTTAGTTTGCAGCTGCGTCAAGTGTGTGTGTGTGTGTGATTTGCGTGCGCAGAGCAGGGATGCCAAACAATAATGTGATCGTTTGCGGGTTGTGAACCATACAAAAAAGTGGCCAAAAACCCGACCAATTGACACGCTTGACCAGCACCAAATTAAAGTCAAAATCACTTCCGTTTCGGGGGGCCGGGTTTTCGACGGGTGCATCGATGCGTGACGTCGATTGTGACACACGAGCTGCGGGTCAGCCAGCGAACATTTGAAGCTACGCTTTGTTTACACGATTTTCCCAGAGCACAAAAAATCAACCATACACACTTCTGCGCCTGTTCCACCCCACACCGGCCCATTTTATTTATCCCACATCAGTGTGTCCGCTTTGTGGAGGCTTCCGGAGCAGATTTATGCGCAATGTTCCGAGCGGGGCACAATGAGCCTGCCAGCGTGGATACAAATTACAGGATGCAATATGAGGGACAATAAATTCCTGTCCCTTCTCACGGAATCTACCCCCAGCACTAACATCAAACGTCCCGCGTCGGCCAGTTTTCGATGTTTTAAAATCGTCGTACGACTCTGCGAAACCGCTGGCACAGCTGGCGACCGGATCGATCGGTTGTTTGTTTTTCGTTAAAACGGCTCGATCATTATATTTACTTCCAGCACTTTTGTTTCACGCCCGAAATCGGTGCTTTTTAAAGGCTCATGGTATAGGGCGCGCGCTCGGCCATTTTGATCCTTCTTTAAACCTCTTTTCAATGTATTTTTTTTTACTCGCCTACCTTTGCCGCGCTCAACACGGCCCACTTCAGCGTTCTCTAACGCCCAAACCGTGTAATGTTCGATCGGGAATGTGGCGGTGGGTTGCGCCTTTTTTGTAAATACACTCCTCCTCCGCATGCTTTGCTTTATTTGAACTTTTATTATGAGTCCGCTTCGCGTGCGCAGATTTACTTTGTTTTTGCCTCGATACAGTGATGAACGAATGGAACGCACCAGAATATGATTAAGGTGTTTTTAAATGGTTTTAATTTTTATTTTAGCAGTTATTTTTACTGTGTGGAAGATCAATGCCAAATCACTGATACTATTTTTGAAATTTAATGGAAATCTACTATTACAGGACTTTTCATCGATTCTTGAACAGTACCCACAGTTCGATGAAATCGTTCCGCTCAATGATGAAATCCTTCCAACCATTTTTAAGGTGGTTATAATGTGTAGTTCAAAGATTGGCTCCCAACAAATCGATAAAATTGCGTCATTGGAAGTATTCAATCTGACATGTTAAACACACTGTCACTTCATGGATGGATGGAAGGATTTCATAATTGGGTGCGACAATTTCATCTAACTGTGGGAACTGCTCAAGAATGGATGAAAAATCCTGTAAAATGAGCACTGAGTAAACATATTCCATTCCAAACATTTCATGTTTCTGGCGTCTATTCTGCTCCTATGAAGAGGTGAAGTAAAACTTAGTATAATTTGTTTATTAGTAATAAATTTAAAAATGTTCTTATATTTAAATATATTTAAATAAAATACTTAATCTCTTACATGTTACGATTTAGAAATGAAGCTATTCAAGGACATCCCTTGGAGATTTCTAGAATCTTTGTGTATGGACAAGAACGGCAATTTTAATCCAATTTTGAAAGAAAAACAAGTCGAAATTTCATTTTCGTATGCGATTTGATAAATATTACACCTCAACGATTATGTCATCGATCATCGATTATCCAACGACTAAACAATAATGCGGCCGTCAGCTTTTTCGTGCCGGTCACTGTATCGGTAATGCTGTGGGTGTGGACGCTTTTTTTGCTCACCACCGTACGCACTCAATTCCGCGCCAGAGCCATTGAAGCAGAAGTTTAATTTTCTGTTTCATTTAAAATCCAATGAAAACGTTGCTCGCGCACCGGAATGGAGTGGAGGTATTTATACGGGCCGGCCTTATCCACATGTAGGCGCAATAATTTCAAGCTTGGCGCAGTTGTTTTTGCGCCCATTCTGTCTTCCATTCCATTTTTTTTCGCCCATTTCGGCTTCACCACCCTAAAACCGTTCCCGTGAGGTCCCGAACGGTTTGTTTTATTTATTTCCCGATGCTCAACCGACCTGCGAAATCCTTTCCACATGGCGAATCGAAGGGGAAAAAACCGGGGTGAGGTCCAGAAACCCTTTTCGGAACGTCGGAATGAAGTTTATCGAACTCGCGATTCGATATAACCGCTTGAGGGAGCCCTCGTGCCGAAAAATCACTCATGCGAATTATGTGAAAACCCCCCGTTTTTCTTGTTAAAGGGTCGGGATTTTTTTACCCCACCGCATTGATTCAAATAGATAATACCCGGCGGAAGAAAATGCCACTGGAATAAGTACCAAAAACGATTCCGAAAACCGTACAAGCTGTTTGTTAACAGAAAGAAACCAAACCAAATCAGAGGCCGTTTGTTCGCAGGAAAAAAACACATACACGCTACTGGCACACAACACGCGGCCATAAAAGTGTTTTGACGCCAGTAAGCATTTTCGCGCGAGGGCTTAGCGAGGTTAACTGAACCAACAACAACAGCAAAAAAACAAAACCCTACCCTAAATCCCGATACCTCGCAGCGGGACGAACGAGACACACGCGGTTATTTTGTGGCTGCCGAAGCCTGAAGTGCAGTTTTTCTGCCTCTCAAATCCGATAAAACTCCCACGGCCCATGTTTTGCGGACGCTAAAGCCCGTCCAATGTTCGTGACAATCCTGGCGTGCTTTCGCCTAACGCGAACGCTTTCGCCCGGTAATTAAGAATGTCAGTTTTAGCACAGCGCACTAAGCGCTTCTAGCGGGTGAGCATGGCATGGAAGCTCTTTTTTTCGTTTAAAAAAGCACCAAAATGAGACGGCTTTTTTGTGGATTCAAACCAAACTTGTTCGTGAAATTATATTTGAGCCACCGGATAAATACTGAAGCGCTAAGGTTGTGAAAATATCGCATCTAAAGTAAAATTCTAAGCATGAGAATGAAATGAATTTATTCTGCCATAATGCTCCTTTTTTAACATAAAACTGCTGATAACATCACCATGTCTTAAATAATGTTTGTAATTGTTTTTAACATAAAGTTAAACATAAAAAACCTTATACTAGTTATGGAGTTTCCGAGAAAGAGCTAAAAATAAAATCGTTTCAACTGCTCCATAGATGATCATATCATGACAAATAAATGAGTACAAATAAACAGAGTACATGTCCAATATACTACAAAGTAATGCTCATGCTGCCTTTACCTAGATAGTTGGATTAAAGCTCTGGTATTATTGACTGAGCTGAGGCAGTTGAGAACAATTCTCATACCTCCAAAATATCCTCTACAGTTCAAATTCTTGTCTCTCTACTCATTCTTCTATTTCTATCTCTCGCTTATAGGGCTTATTATGCACTGTAGTTTCAAACATAATGCAAAACTAAAAACCAAATCCGAATTTTATCATGATTAAGCATTCTAACAAAATTTTACCAATCACTAAAGTTTGTTAAAAATATTTAACATCAATTAATTTCCATTTTATATAGGCTTTACATATTTTATATTAAAAGGGAGTCTTTTCCGATTGTGTTTCATAATCGGCCCTGATATCTTGTATACTCCATTTTTTTCGTTTCTTCTTTTTGAATTTGTTTTTCGCTTGTTACATACTCTGTTCTCTCAACATTCGAATAAAAATGTTTTAGCTTTGAATTTTAAAAAAGTAATAGATATAATAACCACACAATTGATAACCAAAAATGGATTAAATTGAAAATTAGATAGAAATTTATCTAAGCCGCTGTGGGTGAAACCAATGCACTCAAATCCATTAAGTATGAAACAGTGAGCGGACCATTAAAGCTCGTTTACATGAAGCGCAACTCGTAAAGGCCCGTTTACATGAAGCGCAACTCGGAAACTGACAGCAAGCGCGAAGACTGTGAGTTGTCGATTTAGTTGTCAAATCGTTTTTTGGTTTGGAAGGCGAACCTCAAGCGCAACTCAAACGCAACTTTAGGTAAACAAACGGTTTGAGTTAGTTTGTCAACAAATATAGATGTTTGTACCGAGGATATTGTATTTTAGTCATGTTCGTATGTTCAATTAGTGAATTTAGTGATAAAAGTGAACAAAAATGAGGAAATGTAGTCAGCTCCATCTCAACTACCTTGAAAATTGTCGTGTCTACACGAAGCGATGCTAACTTGACCTTATTTTGGATTTGCGCTTCACAGCCGTATGGATTTGACAGCGGACGCCGGCCGTTTTATGGCAGCGTCCGCTGTTAAATTTGAGGTTTATTACTAGATAAACTCGACTTACAAACTATGGCCACCCAAGCAACCGACGCCCGCGAGGGAAGGTATGCTTGGGTG
>KB672802.1:4543802-4584411 GCA_000349145.1 Anopheles dirus | reverse complement strand
AGAAAGAAAGAGCACTGTTCTCTGGAGCGCCAGTGCTCCGCACACCACTCCCTCGCGCCGTCTCAATCTTTCACACCGAATCGTCCCTTCCTCCGCAGGAGCTCCGATGCACGCGTCCGCTCGCTTCAGTTGCTCGATTCAGTCTTGACGCAAGCCGCTGCACTCTGTCCCTGGCAGCGTCCGCTGTCATCCGACAAGTGTACGTTGGCTGTCATGTAAACGGGCTTTAAAGAGCGGATCGGCCAGTGCTGTGAGTTGCCCATTTATCTGTCAAAATCGTTTTTGGGTTCGGCAGACGTAACTCAAGCGCAACACAGGCGCAACTCGATATAAACAAACATTCTGAGTTAGTTTTTCAACAAATATAGATGTTTGTAGCAAAGATATTTTAGTCGTTGTATTATATTAATTGGGTGAAGTTAACGATAAAAGTGCATAGAAATCAGGAAATGCAGTCTACTCCATCTCAAGCGCAACTACCTTGCAAATTGTTGTGTCTACACGTAGCGATGCTAATTTGATTCTGGAGTTGCACCGGGAGTCGCGCATGGAGTTGCGCTTCGTGTAAACGGGCTTTTAGACAAATATTTCGGCGAGGGCGTTACACAGCTCCACAAATACACCCAACGAAATATTGAATATTGCACCATTTTCGATGCTTTATAGCCAAACATTAGCAGGGGGCACAGATACGGATACGAAAGTGGTTGGGCAAGCGGTTTTCGCACAATTTTCGTTCGCTGTTTGGTAATTATGTCCACCCAGTGATACCTCAGCAGCAGGCGAGCGATGGTGTAGAGGTGGGCCGTTGAACGCAGTCCGAAGAGTGATTTTAAATTGTAATTTAATGGTTTTCATTTACCAGCGAGAGTGAGAGAGAGCGAGAGAGAGAGTGAGAACACGCGGACAGGTAACATCCGTAACGAAAATGGGAAGTATGCTGCTGCGGTTTCATTTGCGACGCCGTAATTAAACCTACCCTTCACTCACCACGACACAGCCCAACCGAGCAGAGGTTTGGGCTCCATTTGTTGCTAATTAAAAATAGGATGCCCCGGATCGATTGATTGGACTGGCAGCGTGCCGCGAACAGGCCCATGTAACGCATTTGCCCACTCCATGCTGCTACAGTTAATATTCGGCCTAGCGCGGTTGGATTGGATTTCGGATGTTTCATTTTTTAATTTATATATTACTTTCGGACGCAGAGTTCACCGTACCGGAAGCATGATAAGCATTACGTTACGGTGCTCGGAAGGGAGGGGGGAATTTAATTCAACATGACTGCTCAAGTAGTGCACGCTCATTTCACATTAATTAACAAACATTTCAATAAATATTAAAAGTCAATCAAACAGACCCATCCCGCGTCGAATGTGAGAACGCTTGAAAGCTTCCGCTTCCGACGAAAAGCACACCTTTACAGCCATCGATCGAGCAACGACCGGGTTTCTCGTAACCCAAATTTACTGTGTTGCCTTGGGGAGTTGTCGTCTTGACAAGTCCACTGACACCGGTTCAATGTGACAAACACTCCGCATTCATCATTTATTCACCATTCACCGGCAACCTTTACCGGTGCGACATTGTTTGCTCAAGAATGTTTCATATTTCAACACCTACGGGCACACACACACACAGATTGAAGCTTTCGCGCCATGGCCATGCGTTCATGTAAAGCTCCGGTGGGGATTTTTCGTAAACGCCTTCCCCGAATGGTGACACTATTCATCGTCGTTTTCCACGCGTTTTCCTCGATACTTCAGCCTGTATCGATTTGTCATATTTCTTGCACGCGTTCGCTTCCGACACGGTTGCGCCTGTGTCCAATTTCTCCACGACAGGACAAACACTCTAGAACGGTGTGTTCGGGAGGTTTTATTTTATTAGGTGTAACCCAAACGACCCACGAGAGGGCAATTGAACGCTTTATCCCGGGCCAGCACGTACACGCGTCACTAAAACCGTAGCGGTCTATTTTCGGTCGATGGCAAAACACAAAAGGAAAGTGTCTCGATTTTATGTCCGCCCGGGCGGAACGTGTACTTCCAGTTGACGGACAGGATTTTTACGACCCTTTGGACAATAGTCCGTGGACAATGGACGTACACCGTGGCTGCCGTAGTATATTGAATTGGTAGAATAAAGACACAAAGAAAATAGATTTCGAGATTTATGTGCCAACGCATGGTAGTCAATGCGGGGGGAATTGAAATTTCACACGAGAGCTGAGTGAAAATAGCGCAACGCCGATACATGGGACTTTGTTGAAAAAAAAACTACCCTCATTAATTTAAACGTAGAATTTAATCAATTACTTGGAAGCTACACACATAAGCTATCATTGAACTCAGAGATGTGGTGAGCGGTACGCAAAGAATGCGGCCAGTGAGACCTTTGTCTGGGAAGAAATAGTTTGGAAGAGCTTTGATAGTATTTGGATTCTGATAATATTCTCAATAGAATTCCGAAAACATTTCGATAAGGTTCCGATTACTTTCCGACAAGGTTCCGATAAGATTCCAATAAGGTTCAGATTAGGTTCCAAAAACGCTTTGTAAAGCTCCGATAAGATTCCAATAAGGTTCCAAAAAGATTTCGAGAAAGTTCAGATAAGATTACGATAAGATTCCAATAAGATTTCTATGAGAGTTCGATCAGTTCCGACATTCATTATTGTAACCTTATCGGAATCTTATCGAACCCTAATCGGGAATTTATCGGAAAGTTATCTAAACATTAACGGAGTTTTTTTTGGATCCTGATAAGAATTTTATACGAGCTTTTCAAAACCTTAACGGAACTCTATCGGCATCATCTTTTATCCTTATCGAAACATTATCGGAGCCTCAGACTCAGAATTTAAAAAACAACATGTAATATGGTAACAATGTGCAATATTAGGTAAATTTCGAATAATCTTTCCAATAAAACTTGTACAAATCAATCACATGAGTGCACTTTCAACACTCTATTTTGCCTGTGCAAAAGGGCAACGCGTATAAAAAAAACGATTTTTTAAACTTTGTTTGCAGTAAAAGGAGAAAGAGAAAACGTCTTTAAAATATAGCTAAAGGTTTCTTAAATAGCATACTTTTAGGATTGTAGAGTCATTTTGCTTCCACAGTGACAAAGAAATGCATAAATTACAAGATAGTATATTGTCCTGATAGTGATCATTCGACTTTTTAGAGGCGTTATATAAGACTAAATGAGTTTATGATATGCATTTCAAACAACATATTGATTTTACCGTATTTTAGCGTGTACAACGACCCCCTTTTAGGTAAAAAATGACCATAGTTCTATTAAGGGGGTCGTTATACACGGGTAGTAACTTTTCCTTTCTAGTTTAATGGATTAACGGTCGTTTTAAAATTGGACGTTTCGAGACTTTTTTAACAACTGATTGATTTGTTCACAACTTATTGATCTGAGATAAATTTTGACATTCGTTATCAAAATCGCGCAATTCAAGCAACATGGCTTCAATAAAAAGAATTTCGTATCCCACCAGTTGCAAGTTGAAAGTGATTGAATACGCAAAAGTAAATGGAAATCATGCTGCAGAGAAGCATTTTGGATCACCGCCAAGCAGATCAACGATCATAGAGAGGAGGAAACAAGAAGAAAAACTTCGTGAGATGCCTCGAATAAAATTGTTCCAAACGTTGAAAAAAAAGTTTTTTTTTTAATCTTGAATAATTCATCTGAGGGGTCGCTACACCAGGTTTATACACGCTAAAATACGGTACTTTAAAAAATCAAACTGGTCTCAATAATGCTGACAGCGGGAAAAAAGACTCAAAGTGGAGCGCACGCAATCCAAAATCCGACTCAATTACCCAAAAACATTCTCAGCTCGACAAACCTATGTCTGTTGCGCATTTCACAACCAATAAACATAATTTATTCGCCCCCAAATCCAATCGATTGCCCGGATTGAAATTACGCATCCGAACACGCAATGCTACGAAACTAACACGCGAAACATTCACTTTTGCATTTCCACCCGGCTGCGGAAATTGTAAAACCGTTCAACACAATACCCTGTCTATTTTGCCGCAAGCGAGAGCGTTGATGAAACATTTTTGTGGAAATTAAAATAAATAGATTTACCTTTCACGCGCTCACCACAACGAGTTCTGATGGCTAGAGAGACGGCGCATTCTGCTCTATTCTTGGGACCGGATTTACTTCAACAAAATCCAACCCAATTTCCCTCGCTAACAGAGAAAATGTGATTTTTTTTCTCTCCCCACCCGTTCTGCGTCCGACTTTTTCGAGGGGTTGTTGATGCTCGTGTTCCGTGTTTCGGTCCCTATTTGTGGCAGAATGTAACGAACTGCTTTACGCCGTTTCTTCGTTACTATCCCGATACCTCAGAACGGCACTACGGAACGGAATGAAATTAGGAAATCATTACGTACCGAAATAGCACCATCCCCCCGGAAAAAAACCAACGAAGGAAGTGCTTGGAACCCTTTTCCCTTTTTTCGGTAAATGCACTTCCGTTCGCAGATCCTTTTCGATTACCGCCCAACGGTTTGCCGACCGGGAAGCTCGTGCACACGATTCTTTCGGCGAACGCTTTGAGCGCTCCTGCTCTCAATTCGATCCCTCGAGCCGCTCGAATGCTGTGAAGTACGCTGGAAAATATTTACATTTTATCTACATTTTAAAATTCATTCTGAGCAACTACTGTGCCCGCTTCGCATTCGCCCAACGCCGACGTCCGACAGTAACACGAACGGTCGTCGCGCAACGCTTTCAACAACGCTTCGCCGTCGAATCTGCCGGGCGTTGATGAAGCTGAGTGTTCGGCTGCCAATGGTTGGTTCGCAATGCCATGCTGCAGGTGTCTGGAGATAAATAAACATGATCGGATGGTTTGCCGTCGTTGGCAGGGCGACCATGGTCACGGAATGCATCGAGTCGATCGGGTGCTGGGTTGCTATTGCAGCTGCATTGCCGGGTGGAAATGGAGCCGCTGCTAGGAGGAAACCAGGGGCAACGACATTCCCGCCGGAGTTGTCTTTCGGGTGGATCTTTTAATGAACGGTTGCCGTTCCCATCACCAGCACCTGTTTATCTTTCAATAAGTGCAAACGACGGTGGCTGGATGGAAGGGATTTAAACTGCTTCGGTATGCGTTCTATATCCTGCGACTGTGGGAAGCTTCACAATGTAACGTCAATGATTGTGTGTTGCATTCGATTGCTTTTTTTTTATTTTTTGTTACTGTTTATCTTTGCGAGCGATTCGCAGGTTTTGAATAGTAATGGAAGTTCCTGTCTTATAAGGGTTAAATATCGATAAAGAGTATCTCATACTCATTACTTTTATATACAACATAATATGATTTTTGATACAAATTTTGAATATCTAAATAAAGAAAGCGAGTTCTGAACACGATAACTAAGTGATGGGGAATGATGGAAATTTTACTGGGTCATATGGCTGCAAAAATATAAAAAAATATTTGCAACAATATAAACGATTCGACGATAACAGTCATAATATTCAAGATTTCAGTCCAATTCTTTTTCTGTATCTGAAAGTTGATAAATTCTATATTTTTCGTTTTGTACAGTTTGCATGGAAAAAGACCTACTAAATTGTGTTTGTATAGATTAGGTTAAAAATTTATTTGTCGAGTTTTATTTATATTTTTTTTCATTATGTTTTTAAGGAGAAATTCAATGAAATAACGAAAAATTCTATAAAAAGAATATAGTTTTGAAAGACCATAACAATTGTATGTAATAATACTTAGACATTGATACAGTCCGTAACATAACTATACGTCCTCCAGTTTTTCGAGCATACAACGAAAACTTAAAGAAATAAATGAAAATGATGTTCTACTACGTTGTAGATAATAACAAAATACGTCTGCCATCATGCCTATTTTTAAGTACATTAAACAAGTCAAAATGCCTTTTTAAAAATCATTCAAAACTATTCGTATATTATTGAAGATCGTTTAAATGTTTTTATATTTTTAAACGAATTTTAAACAATCGCTTTTTAATTTTAAACAATATCGAAAAAAATGATTTCTTGTAAGTGGGCGTATTGTTATGTTACAAGGAGCGATTTTGACGGAGGTGGAATAAATGGTAATAGTGTGTGTAAAAATGTGGAAAATTCGTCACAAACATTTTTTGTTATTACCTACAACTTAATAGAACACTATTTTTATCTATCTCTTCAAGTTTTCGGTGCATTCTCGAAAACAGGTGGGCGCATAGTTATGTTACAGACTGTATATTGATACTTAATTATTGGCATCAATGCTTTTCAATATCCAATCACTTTTAAAATGCATTTATAAAAAGATTATAACAACATCTTGCAAATTTTCATATGCATGGAAATATGTAAACTGCTTATTTGCAATCCTGCAGGAACCAACAAAATATTACAACCACTTTCGTTATGATCGAGAATTTAGCATATTTAGCATTTAGCCAAAATTTTGTTCATCACTTTTTGTAAATATTCTGAAATTCCCCTGGCTCTAATTGTATATACTATTGCCTAGGGTTCCATGAATAAGCAAGACATAGAAAAAACGACATCGAAAAAAACGTTAAGAAAACTTTTCTTCTTCCAGCCCAATAGCAAGATCTTAAACCCAATCCACCCTAAACCCAAATAGATTCAGTGATATTACTTTATCCGAAAGAAGTTTACTGTTGCAATTGTATTTGAATAGATAATGATTAATTTTCATGATAAACGATTCAGCTGCCAGGATTCGTCATTGTGTTGCGAAATTAATTTCATGCAGCTTTGCACACAAAACGGGTGCGCGCGCGTGTGTGTAGCGAGAAAATTAAATCTTAAATTACAAAATGAAAGCAACCAAACGAAAAAAAATCTCCTAACATGATTCAAGACCCCCCATTCACGTATAGAAAGGCACCCATTGATGCGTTAAGTAGCTAAAGAGAGCGTGTGTGTGTGTGTAGCATTTTTCCTAGGGTTTTAATTAAAAAACATCTCAGATGTGGAGCTTAACCTGCCCGCCGCATTGTGCGTGCCGGTACGGAGACGAAAATTACCCACCCCCTGTCACGGCGATCCCTTTGATGTGTGTACACGTCGACGTCTTTCGCTTCCACCAGAGGCAGAGGCACTGGCAGCCGGGCGTTTTTCGTGCCGAACACGACGTGCGACGGTGGCAATGTGAAATCCTTACAAATCCCCTCCGTGGTCCACGTAGACACCACGCGGCGCGAAAACCGTGTCATTATGCGCCCACCCCCTTGCGCACGGTGCATATATGCGGTACGTCTTGGCGCTGTCAGAGCCAACACTTTCACAGCGAGCTGCACCGGTGCACTGCATCGGTGCATGCGGCCCACCAGGGACTCACCGCTGCGGAACGCTCTTGAAGATTAACACTTCAGGATTCGTTTCCTGTGTCCCGCTGGCGCTCCCGAAAGCGAGCCTCGCCCTTCAAGCGGGCACAAGATGGGCGCCTTTTAGTGCCTTTGCGGCCCCCGTACCAGCGCAGCGCAAGACAATGTTCCGTCCCGTCGGCTTAGCGGGCCAAACGGGGGGCGAAACGCGGACGTCTTGCACGGACGAGGCAACAGAGCGGGTGAAAAATATAGTTGAACTCCTGCGGAAACTTTATGATCCTTTCCCCGGGGGCTGTTCGCACTGGTTGGCCTTGCGCTGGAGCGAACCGTGCGCTAAGCGATGCGGTCGCTGGAGCGTTAGGAAAAATGTTCCAACGTTGCCCTTTTTTATGCTGTTGCCTACCACCCACCCACCCAACCGACTCCCTCCGCTTCGGAACCCGCACGCCATGTCTCGTTATTATATGGATTGCTTCGTGCCAGACCCACGCTCGCGGATCGGACAGGGTCTTTTGTTTTATGTCTCGCAGAAGATGATGACGGCGGCGTTCCGCGCCGGTTCGCTGGCGTTGCCTCACACGCGCGAGAATGGAAAGAGCAACAAAACAAGAAAAAAGGAACGAACGGCAAGAAAATTGCGAGGTTGCATTTTCACCTCGTTGCGGCCGCCGCCACCAGGCAGGAAATAAATCCGACCGTGGGCCGAGACCGAGGTCAGCGGAAGCGAACGGTGAAACGGGCGAGATTTACGGTGCCGCGAGTGAAAGTCATCTGACCTGAGCGCGATGCTACCAAGATGGTTCGTTCGGTCGGGCGTAATCATGAGGCAGGGGGGGGGGTGTTCTCCCTCCCTTGAAGAGGCCCACTGAGTACTTCGATCAATAGTTTATTCTGTGTCGCGTGAAAATAGACTATTGATTTTGCGACGCAGAAAATAGTGTGATTGCTATCGTGGGAGCCATGCTTACGTTGGGTTTTCTTCCCTTCCGACTGTCATTTACACCGCATCGGAGCACAAAGCTTACCTGTAAGAAAAGAAAGAAGATCGGTGTTAATTATTTGTAGAAAAGGTCGATTACGTTACGTTTTCTTTGCTGGTCTTTTTAACTTATTGCTAATTTTGTAAATTTGTTCAAAAGTTGTTTTTATTTGATTTCTTTAGGAGGGCTGTCCTTTGTTTTCAAAGTCCTTTGATTTCAGTGTCATTTTTTCTTTTTGGTTTTATTCATCTTTCAGGCGTTTTTCAATGGTTCAGAAGTAGTTTTTGTGATTCCTTACTAGTGTATACTAGTTTTCCACAAATGTTTTATTTGTTTGTTGCATTTTATTGTAGTTATAACATAACAATTGTAGATTTTCATTTAATCTATTGTCTATGGTTCTGAGTTTAGTTCAACTAAGTAGACAAAAAATCCATAGTAAACATGGTAATAACAATGGTAATGATGGTTTTCGAAATCGAATAATTTCGAAATCGATAGAATATTGATGAGGAATTTTTATCTCTGCCCATTAAAAAACAAAAAAAATAACAAAACATAAAAGACATTATAAGCTATTATTAGTTAGATTATAGAATGTTGATGACAATGTTAAAAATAGTTTCAACTGTACTGAAAATAGTAATAAAGGTGTGAGGCTCTCTGCGATTCTAGAACAACCCCGATCGTGGTTTCGCTTTAGGAGTTTCTACATAGGGACTATTCAGTGCTAGTGACGTATAACCGAATAAATTGAAAAAAAAATGAGAAGAGAAATGAAAGGAAGTGGGAAAGGAACCACCAAGTTTACACGTATTGCATACCTTAAGGCGATTTTACCATAATTTTGTAAATGCTAATATACTATACCATATTAAATGCATCTTTTCAACATTGCCTACATTTAGGCGCCAGTCTAGATAATAACAATTATCTTTAAGCATCGCTCATTTGTACAGTTTTTTTTGACTCTGAAATCAGCTGAATTAAATAAACACTGATATACAAATTAAAAGAGATGTGCTTAACCCTAGCATGACTTTCAAGGTAAATTTTGAGCCAATTAAGACTATGATAGTGGATCAAACGAAGAAAAATATTAAAAATCAGGTTTGAAAGTACTATTTGTTTTAATAAGATTATGCTTTACATTTTCTATGTATCCACTGGTTTCCTAAAACGTATGCTTACTCTTTTGAGGATCATGGGGCGAATTAAACCATATTCGCCGTTTGGGGACAGATTGTCATAAACTTTTTCTTTTTCTATTCGCTTCAGTCCAAATCCAAAGCATCTTCAGTTCGATGGCGAAAATTGTGCGAAATGAGAAATCAACTGTAGTAGTAGTAAGTAGTAAGCAAATCGTGTGAACTTTTACTCAGTGTGAACCTCGGCTCCAACGATGAACATAATGATTCTACGAAAAATATTTCTTACAAAACCGAGGTGTTGGATTTTGTGACCGAGGTTTGCCTTCTGCGAATTGCTCACAAACAAGAGAAATCTTCGGATAATGCTGAACAACTGATTCATCGAAACACGATTTATTTACGTGAATGTTTAATTTACAGTTCATCCCAATACAGTTCATGCTTCCATTCGTTGTTGGCACAGACTCTTGCCCCCTGGCTTACGCTAATCTCTCCGTATCAATTATCGTTCCCATAACCATTCCACCATCGTTTGCATTAACAGCACTATCGGTTTCTACACGAGCAGCTAGCATTTCAAATCCACAAACTCGCGGACCCAACTGGATCGAAACCGGCAAAGGATTCTTTTCATTTGCATTCATGCGCACTTTTATTGCAGCATCTCAAGTGACTGAACGGCAGAACCCAACCAGCAGAGAGTAAAAAGAAAACACATTCACCCTGCGTTTGAGAAGCAAAACGGAGAAAAAATTGAATTAAAACTTTTTTTCCCCCCGCGTTCGCTAACAGCACCATCGTCGGAATCGCATCGTTCACGATTATTCCCGCACCACCAGGTATTTAGCTTCCCACCAGTGCCAGAGCGCAAGATTCGCCAGAGCGCACCCCTCCACGGTGGACGGAAAAAGTTTTTCCCTCTCACGTCCCGTTTCATGAACGCTCCGGCAACTCTAAACTCGAGTTTAAAATTCAATTTCCATTCGGGTGCGCGCAGTGCTCGGTTCGGCCCGGAAGGCGGCTCTATCATCGGAACGGACGGCTATCGGCTATCAAAAAAGCCCGGACCCGGGAGTTCGCAAGCAATTCGTGCCTTCACTCGCAGTGGCATAATTAATGGATGCAGTATCAACGCAGAGCGGACGAATTTCCGCTTTTAATCCCAAACGGTTTTGAGCTATGATTCGAATTCTTCGAATTTCCCTGGCAAATGGAGCACACAAAAAGGAGGTAAAGGAGTCGTCAAAAAATCCACGTGAAAGGGTCACAATCGGTATTAATAATTAACTTAATGTCCACCGTGTTGTTACCCAATTAGAGCTCGTGTGGCGTGTGTACAGTCGGTTGCGATACGATGATTATTTAACCGCAAAACACAACGGTCGAGCCCCTTGCCGGCCGGAGGTTGGTTTCCTTTATTCATCTTGAAAGCAAATCCTCAGGGCAAATCGGCCACGCCTGTGTTGGTAACAAGAGCAGCAAAGTACGAATGAAAATGCTTTCCACAGGACAAAGCTACCGTTGTACTGTTTCTATTGCTCCCTCTCTCTCTCTCTCTCTCTCTCTCTCTCTCTTTCTCACTCTCTCTCTCGTGTAGTCTTAATCTTGTTTGCGTGGTTCTGGAACATTCGAGGTTGATTTATTTCGTTCCAATTTAATTCCACTTCGAGCACAACCGGACGACGAGTGAAACGCGGGGTTAAGTTTTAATCTGTCCCAATTACAACCGCAAACCGGAGAGGGTACTGGCAGCTTTTAACTTCAGCTTCCTGGAGGTGCGTTTGAACTTTGAAAGCAACAACAAAAAAATGGTTTCCAAATTTGACAAGCAAACCCACGGGAGCCTGTGACTCCCAAAGGGCACACAACACAGGAGGGAAGAAAGCAAACTGTGATCTCCCGAAGGTCTGCAGGTCTCACAAGCACTCTCGTCCCCGTCCTGAAAAATGTCGGCGTGCGTTCTTTAAATCCTTTGTTATCATTAGACCAGGTTATTGGACGCACCGGCGAAAAACCCCCGAAGCGCACTCGTTACTCCCGGGCCAGCCAGTTCGCATCCCGATCGACGTTTTTGTCCTTTTTCCAGTCCAAACAAGTCCTTTCCGTACCTGGAGTTGGCGCCATTGGCCAGGTGAAGCACGCACGTCGCACGTGAGGATGCTTTTGAATGATGATTAAAATTTGGTTTCGTCCATTTCGGGCTGCATACATGCTCGGTGGGGCTTGAGCTTTGGGCTCGGACCAAACGGACTGACCTGGCCTTTCGGTGAGGTTATGCTTGAAGAGGCATGTTTGGTTTTTATTATTTCCACAAACAAATTTCCACTCACTTTTTCCCTACAACCGATACGGGTGACGATGGGGGTTGTGATAGTGATGGTACGACCCTACACAAGCACTGTGGAGATTTTCTTGAATACTTTGGCCTAACGTTAAGTTAAGAACTGTTTTAGAAACGATAATATTATAATTTAACTGTTATGAAACTGTTATTATGAAACTATTATTATGATTAACTGTTATGAAACTGTATAAAAATGTGGTAATAGATCATTCAATATAAGTTGGTGTAGCGCGGGCTGCATACTTCCGTGGAGGTCAGTGGGGCGAATTCCGAAAATACGCCCGAAAGTATGCAATCTGCCTGACAGAAGCTTTAAACCAAAGCTATTAATTAAAAAAAGAAATCAATCTATAAAACTATAATACTACTTACGAAATTTATATTTTTTATCGTTGTTTGTCTACTACATACAAATAAAATAATATTAAATCCATGCGAATTGTAAACAACCATAAATTTGGATGATAAGCAAGAAATGCCATAGGTCACATTGTTTAAATTGTAACTCTTGAGTTGCTAAGCAACAGTTTTGCGATAACCGTTTGAAAAAAAAAAACAAGTCTAAGCAGCATTTACAAAGCAATTATGTAGTACAGGTTGCCCACTTCCTACTTTCTTCGTTGCTTTCGGTATGTTCCAAAAATACCATAGTATCTTGAGAACGATAAACAATTGCAGTAAGAAAGATTAATTTGGGATTTTGACCAATTTCTTTTCAACTCACGGCAAACATCTTCTTCTGGAAAAAAGCACCCATCACTAGCACAACCAAAACTCGAAAGCTTGGCGTGTTCCTCTCTCCTCGCAAGGGTCACGTTCATTTGTAGGGTTCAATTTGCTCAAACAATGTTCAAACCTTGCACTGGATCAAGCCAGATACTTCCACCTCTCGACCTGAAGTAACTGACCGGAGCGGTGACTCTTGCGGTGAGCTTGAAACACTATCAGATCAGATCAAAAGAATGGGTGTAGATTAGTGCTCGAAGTGAGCCGAGTCCTCGTACTACCTGCACTGGATAAAGATGTACCATAAATCCAACCGCACGGAGAAGGATTCTGATCCCGCTGAAGCACCTCGCTCGCATTAAGGGTGATATGAAATTCAAATTTCATGTTTGAGAAGATTAAACCAGTCACAGTCGTGCCCGCCGGCAGGCACCCTCGGAGCGGCTAGCTGATACAGGTTGTTGACCTGTTGGCTCGCGTTCAATCCATCGATCGTGCGGCTGGAGCTGGATCCTAGTCCGGTCCAGCCGCTAGTCCGCTCATTTCAACCAGCTTAGCTCCGTTGCATAAATTCCACGGGATGCCCATCATAATGGAGAGCTAGGTTAGCCGGCCGGGTCGGCGGACTGGCCAGGGCGAATGTAAACATGGTTGGAATTTTTAATGACGGACGCAAAGTTTACCTTCGCCTCCCAACGTTCAACGGTTGGATGTTGTGCGCGCGGAGCGTTCGCCGGTCTGCGATGCGGCTGTGGCCGACGGTCACGCGTTGGAATCCATAAAAGGATTATTATGTAATATCGCCACCGTCAGCATGTCAGCAGTAGCGGCTGTATTGGCAGCGATGGTGTTGTCTTTTGTCTCCCGCTGGATCCCACCACTAGCAAAGCCGGCCGATTAGTGTGAATATTTGTCCTCTATCAAGATGAAAATGGCCCTTTCCACACACACTCGCAGGTCGGTGTTCGTATGATGTAATTCCATTAGCTCTGTGGTCACTGGAACATTGACGAGTGTGGATGAAAGTGTTAAGACTTTTGTAATCATTCTGATTGTGTTACAAATCTGTTTATGTTAAATAAGATTTTTATGCTATTTTAACTTGTTTGTAAATTCTGGTTCGAAGTTTAGATTGACTAAAAGACGCTTAAAAATACGTAGAAGGAATACAAAGAAATAGCAAGCAAACAGCAATGATTTTGATTGTAAACTGTCTCTTAATTAGGAATTCTTCTAACAATCCTCTTCCAGCAAAAACCGGAAAATTTTGTTATTTACAATTATTC
The DNA here is from genome assembly GCA_000349145.1 of Anopheles dirus. Lineage (NCBI taxonomy): Eukaryota > Metazoa > Arthropoda > Insecta > Diptera > Culicidae > Anopheles > Anopheles dirus. Next base: position 4,570,551 of record KB672802.1, on the reverse strand, counting down.
CAAACCATTTTTTTTTCTTTTTGCTCTTTTTCCTTTTACTTTCAATTTTTCCTTTGACTTCCAAACATTAGACAGAAAAAAAAGCTTTAGTATGTGGTCTAAATTTTGTAACCTAAGCACAGTGTTTAATTTAGCTCCCTCATAATTTTAAAGCCTATAGTAAGTGCTTGGCTAAAGTAATAATCAGAAAATCAGATAATTAACTAAGTGCGGAAGAAAACGAAGAACTTCCTTCAGGCTTTTGAATTATTGTTGTTTAATAAATGACAAAATGTTTCACAAACACGTGAACTTTTGCAAACAAAGTTTCCAGACTTTGTTTAAAGCGATGTATTATAAATATTTAAAGATATCAAAAAATATAAAAAAAAATTAAAGTACAGAGTATGATTAAATATCTCGTTAGAACATAAAAAAAACTTTCTATAAAGTCGATTTATTAAAAAAAAATGCGTCAATCATTAAAGGATTGTTCTTGTATAGCTTTCGAAGCAAGATTTAAATTTTTGACTCAAGGTGCTGGTTTTAAGATTATGATAAACATTAATAGATAATTGTAGATAAGAAGAATAGATCATAGAGAATAGAATAGATAGTAAATGGATAGTAAAGATAAGAGAGATGTATAATGGATAAGAAGGCTTTTAGGTTTGTTGATTTTTTTTTTAAAATGAAAATTAAATTAAATTAAATAAGCAATATATAGCTAAATCGCCATTCCAATATCTTAAACGATGGAAGCATCAGTGGAAGTATCAATGGAAGCAAATTTTACTTTGATCTAGCAGACCTTTTTGACCTACTGACCTAAACCATGAAATAATACGGATTTATTTTCGTAATTAATCGAAAATATTTTCCAAGCTTCCATTTTTTCGGTTCATGCCAAAGCGACCACTGAACGCAAAAGAAAACACATCATTATGGCAAGGACATTTTGAACTCACTTTATCGCCTGTCATAATTATTTCCCTCTCTTTCCCTCCCACACGGACCCGAACAAAATTCAATCCTCGCTCGGCTCATCTGTTGCTCGGCGGATCATCATTACAAATCGTTGGCAGATCGTCGCCGTCGAATGCGAACGGCGCACCGAAAGTGAGCGATGGGCGTCTCGCATACCCACCTTATCTTGCCTTGACAAATGCCACCCACGTCCACCGGCCGCGTCACGCTTTACCGACCGACAAATTAAAATAACACTTAATACAAGCTTCGGGCACGGGAACGGCAAGCTTTTATGTGAAATGTGCTCGCAAATCACCGCGTGAAAAATCCGCGCGAAAATAAACATTAAATTATGGGCGCGCAAGAAGGAACAAAAAAAACGCCTGGGCCGGGAGGTCACATTTCACCGGGCGCTCGGAGGTTGACCCCGTCCCGGGTGGGCGGGTGCCTGACTCCGTTAATCTAATTTATGGGTCCATTTCGTTTGCTGATTTCACCGTGTTCGGTGGGAAAAGCGAAGGGCGAAAAACATCAACCCCACGGGCGGCTCCCACCCGGCAGGTTCGCCGGCAGCGCAGGCCATCGGTTCGCTCGTAAAGCCGCTCTGATAAGGGCGCGGGCCGAGATTTAGAGTACCGTTGAGCGACAATGCGCACATAAATCGCCACCCTGTGAGAAACGGGGCTCCCGGGCGGAAGTCCCTCCGGCTTACTGGGTGGTGGAGTGGCTTAACGTAATTTTCATCCTCCTCCCACGCACCATACCCACTCGCGAACGAACGAAATAATATCACGCTCGGGCGTTCAAATGATTGTAAAATGTAGCGGGCGAAAAGATTAAATAACACTGAAACTTGTTAAACGCAAACGCATGTTTCGGGCTCGCCGATGCTGTCTGCATTTCACCCAAGCCGGGCGCCCAACTTTCCCAGGACCGGCCCTGCGGCAAGCTTTTCCTCACAGTTCGTGGTGGAGTACGTATGTGCGCCGACGAAAACTTTCGCACACGTCGGGTCGCCCCGGCTCGGTTTCGTTACTAAGTAATGAACTTTTAAGTGCTGCCGGCGTTCGGTTCGGTTGTTTATTGTTGTGTTGACTTGTTAGTAATGTGAATAAAACGCCATTCGTACAAAACTGTACAAACGCGCAAACAACGGTGTGGAGTAGCATGGCTCGCGGCGGCCGGATCGCGTTGGTTGGATTGAATGGAGCTGGTTCTATTTCTACTCTTCGGCCGACTTTTCTTGGGAATCAAAGCCCTTCGGCCGCTTCGACCGCGCACTTACGCACGTGAAACTATGCAGTGGGCAAGTGCGAAGATTCTCACGGATTGAGCGTCTCCAGTGAAAAGCTGGTGACTGAGAAGCGTGCTTTAGAATGTATGGCTTAACTGACGGAATCTGCCAGCAATAAGTGCCTGCACAATTTTTTTTATGGCATATGGGGAAAAACCCATGGCAACATAGCCCTTTCTAGAGAATCTACTCTTTTTGAGGTGTACAGTGAATATTCACCATGACTTTGTTTTTTTTGCATTAAAATAAACTTGCAAAAGTAAAAGCTGAACAAATAATTAATTAAAAAAGTTGAACCTTTTTTTGCCAAAACCACCATAGAATAATCCTACAGTCTTCTATCTCAAAAGGTCAAATCAAATCTTAAATCTGAACATAAAAAAAATCTGTTTATGATCTGATAAATCTGCTGACATTGTTTGTTATTACAGCATACAGCTGCAAAGCACGAGCAAGTTCTTAGTAACACCTACATTCTCTAGAAGTTGTGAGTGCCCTCTTCTGGAATAATGTTGCCCTACTCGAGGTTTAAAACATGCAATTCTTAATTTCTTATCTTTCTAAATTATTTTCATCAACCATTCAGCCATGTCAACCTTCAGCATGTTGCTTCTAAAGACTTTGAAATTGGCACTGCATATTGTACCTAAATATTATTTTAATCAGTTCTGTTTTTGATAACTCCATTTTGTTTTCTCTCTCTTTTTTTCTATCCTGGCGTTATTTCAATTATGTTAGTTCATAAAACACAGTTTGTTTGTTTTAAGTTTTAGTATTAAGTTTTTTGTGTGTTAAGCCTGTTGTCAGACCACGTTAATAATTTTATTTTTTATTTAGTATGACGGCCTTAGTGGCCGTATTGTCAGTGCCTAAATGCACTGACCGACATTTTTGATCTCAGGGCATTTCCTCCCTGTAATTTGGCCTTATCCCGGGCTTACTCGGTTGTGCTGGCTGGTGTGTTTATCCGGGTGGAGTAGTGGTGTGTTTCCGGTTTATTGCTACTATTGCTGGTGTTTGTGGATGGGTGATGGTGTTTGTATGTGGTTGTGATGATGGTGATGATGAGGATGCTGATGTGATGGCACTTCGAAGTGATGGCGACCTGGTTGAGTCTTTGGTCCTTAGCGAACCTCTATCGCCTTTCTCCACCTTCGTCGGGCGCGAGTGCAGACATCACGTAGTCGTACAAACAGAAAAAACAAACAAATAAAAAAACAAAATGAAAAAAAACCCAACATAATTGTGACGCACACAAAGTCTGCCTCCCTTTGGTGCGGCGATACTGTCGGCCCCAAACACTCTAGATGCTGCAAAAGATACCTGCTGTACATTTAACATACTTTAGACAAGGATCACAAACAAATAACAAATAAGGAAGAGAGAGAAAGGAAGGGGATTAGAGGATTAGGCCGTTGTCTCTGGTTAATAAATTTAATAATAATAATTATTATTATTTTCATATATGTTTAATACACTTTTGATCTGAGATTAATAACCTGTTTTTTATATAGCTATACTTCAATTTCACTACAATACGCTTTTCATACATATACATAATGAAAGTACAAAGGAACAATAGTCTACTATCACCAGACGACAATTTCATCAAGCACACATTTCCCCTTTACGCATCAATCTGCTCGGGAGGAAAATTCTCGAAAGACTCCCTGAACAGAAATAAGATTCTCATTAGGCAGAATGGAATATGATGCTTGGTGTTGCTGGTTGTGTTTCCTTTTATGATAGGTAGCTGTGACTTGATTTGGAAAAAGAAAAACGTCTGCGTGTATTTCGTAGTATTATTACCGTCAATACCATCGAAGAAGAAAAACATTGAAAGCATGCAGACCAATTATAAAATCTGCAAGAACGAGATTAACAAGAAGAAATCTGTTCTTGTTGAAGTTTCAAACCTTTGCATGCTTGTTGAAGTTACAATACCGTGCTTGCTGCTTTCACGATACACGCAAGAACCAAAACAAGAGCCAGGAAATAATCTACTGTCTCCCATAATTCATCAACGTCATAACTTCCGCCGCATTAAACCGTTTACTTTATTAACTAAAAAACACACACACACCCCGAACGCTGTTATTAATTTCCTTAAAACAAACCCGGCGCGCGCTGCGCCAAACCGGAAAATGAATAAAATTTATCAATTATTCGGGCCCCCGGAACGTGCAACCTCACGGCGACAACGATCGCGAACGAACCGTATCACGACGAGAGCGCGCGCGCCTGTAAAGCCGAACACATTATAAAGAAAAGCATATTCCCCCGTGTAGCGTTATTCATATCTCGTAAAGTTATTATGATTTCGTACCGCATGCTTCCGAATAATGTAATTCCTGCCACCGCCAACGGAACGGGGGGGCCTGGGAAGGCTGGAAGGAATATAAAATAGCTGACACATGGGCGCCCAGATGAGACATCGAATGTCGAGATGAATTATGATACGGCTTAATACAGCATAATCATTAGCATAAAAAATGAAATCATCAGGGTGACAGGCGTGTGCACAGGCTTCCAGCCCGGGTGGCGCGATGAGTTTGTGCAAAATTCCCACCGGCACCATCGGGCGCAACATTACCCGAGCGCCCGCCCTGGGACGTCGCGTTCTTGGGGCCGATCCACCCCACGCCCGCTCGTGCAAAATTGATCTCCGGCAGCTCCGGGGAGCATCTTTTATTCGCGGGCAATGTTCGGAACCGATTTGTTCGCGCAATATTCACCGAACCGAACCTCCCAAGGGGGGGATGGGGTTCCACGAGGAGAGGTCGGTGATTCCGGTCGGTCTTATCAAAAAGCTATCGCAGCAGCAGAACATGAATGCCGATGTAAGCATCCCTCCGGGAGCCATATATGCGAACCGGGGCGCAGACTTCTTCGCGGTCAACGAAAACTCAATTCCAATCAGAATCGATTTGAAGGTGAGAGTGTGTGTGTGTGTGTGTGAGAGAGAGAGAGAGAGAGAGTGAGAGGGCGTGAGGATACCATTTATTTTCGCTCCAATTTCACCGATTCATCAGACATCATGAAAACGGGCAGACAGCACAAACAGGAGGTTTCACAAGGTGGATCCCTTGCAATAAGTGAATGAGCTCCAACGAAAAGAGCTTAATGGAAATGAACAACCATTCTTTTATGACCAAAATTCGGCCTTCATTCTCCAGTTTAATGTTGTTTTTTTTGTGAACCCAAACCAAACAAAAACCCGCAACTAGCTCCATTATTAATTCACCCACGCGTCCGGTCAATTTTCCGTGTTTTAATCATCGGCAGGATGCTTGTTGTTGTCGGTTTTTCTTTGGAACGTTTTTCGCGCTCAGAGTTTTGCGCTAAAGGCCATTTTAGTGATCGAGAGAAGGTAAACTATAAATTTTGGATTTTTATTTTATTTTTATGCATCAAGTACTCATCAAAACATTGCGTGTTCTACACCAAACAACTGGGAATCAAAACTTCTAAGCTTGTACATATAATTTCGAAGTAAAATAATTAATTTTTATCCATTCTCCAGACATTAACTCCACAGAAAATCGACTAATAACATGTAAATGGTGAAAAAAATCGTGAGGTTTCATAAATATTGAATGCAAACACTTGGGTAATTGATTCACTCACCCTTAGATGCTGCTCGTGAATAAGTCTGATGAGACAAACGACAAGAACAACCGTATGACGCTGAATGGAGGTGCTCGAGAAAAGTCTGTCAAATATCTATTAAACGAATATTTTTTATTCCTATGGGTGTAAACGCGTCCTAATTTTGTTTGACAGCTTGTCGGATGACAATTTGTTGGCCGACAAATGCTAGAGCACTCGTAAAACGTGTCGTTGTCGTTTGTTTCATGAAACTAAGGTGTTGAAAATTTTATAGTTCAGCAGGATAAAATCGATAAAACCATTGGTTTCTCGTTCATTCTTTATAAGCCAATAGATGGAAATTAGAAGCGCTAACTCTCGAACGATTTATGTTCATGAACGAGAACAATTTGGAAACTGAATTCATCTTCTTTCAGTGTTTTAAGCTCCATATTTCAATAGTAAAATGTCTATAAAAATTGGGGTTTCTTCCATAAAGTCGAACAATAGGACAGATCTAAATCATGTCATTCAAATTTTAAACGAAACATTTAATTTTGGTGCAAATTTGTTTGCTTTAAAATTGACTGCCGTGCAAGGAATGGCAAAGAACCGTGTCAATTCAATAAGAAACACTACAATGCAAACAGTTTGACAATTAAATTGTCCAATATTCGATATGTTTATAGCGAATATTTAAGTCGTTGTTTTCAAAAATATACATAAGAAAAAATAATTTTTCGTCCCCTTTCACTCGATCGCTAAATGAACCTTTATCTGAGACAGAGTTAACCACCAAGCGAAAAGGTACAGGCTCTCGCAGTAAATTACAATTAAATCAATGTCTTCGCGTTTCCGTGCCTGCCGGCTGCAAACGGGAGAAAGGATGCGCCTTTTACAGCCTTTTTGCTGCTTTTAATTCGAGTTGCCCTGGCCACTGCCACGCAAAGTTTTATTCGATCTGACCCCGTTCGGACGGGTGGAGAAAAGTTTTTCCGCTCTCTCCACTCACATCTTTCTGTGCGGCCTCAACATTAAAATGAAACAAAGCCCGCTCCAACGCTCGCCCCAGTGCGCTTACACTCGATGGGGCGAAAGTAGCCACTTGAACGCGCGGGCATCACGTGAAGGGCTCTGAGGTTTCGGAGATCAACTTCAGCCCGGTGAAAGCGTTTCTTTGCTTCCTTTTTTGCCGGCCCGGGGTTTCTTCGACCATTCTCCGTCTCGCATTGTTGATGTTATCTGTCGGAAACATAAAACTTTGCCGCTCGGTACCACCACCAACACCACCCGGTGACAAGCCGACCGAGCAAGACAAGATCCGGCGTGGTATTGTTTTATCGGAAGCTTTGTGGCCGTGCAAATGTCCTGCGGTCATTCGCTTCTTTCCTTTTGTCGATTTCAACCGGGACGGATGGGAACGGGGCCTCATCATCAAAGCGACGACGATGATCAAACGAAATGCGAATCGGTGAGCTCCATTGTTCCCCGTTCCTGCTTTCAATGTCAATTTCCGCTTTCCAGCCGACGAGACGACGCGTCCGGAAGTGGTCCTGATACGGGGATGGACGTGAGAAGTCGATAGATCGATTATCTCGTACAGACACGGTGGATCGATTCGAGCGTGATGGATTGGGGATTTTTGGAACCGTATCGTCTCCGTATCACATGGACGATCCGGGCGCCATTATGAAATGATGTTTGATTGAAAGATGAACGTTTTTTGGTTTTTGTTTCTGATGACCTCGATTCGTACGTATTGCAATTCAACAGTTCGTTTCGGTTGTCTGCAGGTGTTTGACGTTGTGGAAATATTGTTGAGTCTGTTTTGTTGAAGCAACTGGACGAATAACTGGAAGAAATTCATGGTCATAATTGTAATATCTCGCTCTTTTGTGGTGCAAAGTTGTGTGTCTGCTACATTAGCGCCTAAAGGTATGCAATAAATGTTAATTTCCTACACGTGTTGAGATGTTGCTGTGATTTGTAGAATTAAATTGTATTTTATGGTCGTCTTTGATCCAATTAGGTTGTTTCACATTTTTGAATAAAGACTAACTACTTTACACTAAATGTCTGATCATTTTTATGTAGGTGGTTTCAATATAAAGCTCATATTATTTAAAATAAAAACAAACGAAAAGAACTTCATAGTGATATGAACAACGTATTTGAAATTTTAAATAAAACTTAACACCACTTGGACAATCTCGAATAACCTTAAGTTGAATAAGACATTATCTTATTGTATCAAGTAAAAAATAAATAAATTTCATTCTTAGTTAATAAAGACAATAGTTCATAAAGAAGTATAGAAACAAAAAGGTTATTTATTTGATTATTTATTCACAAATTTATTAATTTTATTTTTATAAGGTTTCATTGATTATCAATACAGATAGAGCATTACAATTGTAGAAAGTATAAACACAAACATTACAAAACTTACTCCTATACGTTAAAATAGGAGGTTTATAGGATTTTGGATTAACAAATCATCTAAATCTTGTCGAAAATTGAAAACAAAAATTAAACGATCTACCGAGTTACTACCTACAGACTTGTTTCTTATTATTTGTCTATTTCTATTAATATTCACCTTTTTACACTGCTTATACAAATCTAGAGTACCAGATACTGAATAAGTTTCTTTATTTGTTAATAATTTATTACAGCATTTTGTCCTTCGATCTCTTTCCATTAAACCTCTTCCTCAATCAAAGCCCAACCCTGGTGTGTAATTTGATTAGCGCACGTTCACTTGACGCGTTTTTCACACCACCATTCTCGACCGTATACAACGGAGCAACCATCAAATCGCACATTCAGCATCACCTCGGTCTGCCTCTCGTTCGAGTGTTTTTTTGCACCCATTTCAACCCAAAACGGACAACACAACCGGGCGGGCTAATAATTCATATCGATCGTACTGCAGTGCACCTTCTGAAGGGCTCATGCCTCATGCTTCCACACGCGTAAACGCCAAGGAGTTGTGATTAATTTTCCTTCGCCCTCTCCATCTGCCAGCTGCGTAACGACGCCGAACGGCGCAAGGAAAAACGCTTACGCCCGGCAGCGCAGGCAGCCGAGGCTCGTCATAAATATTCATCAACATTGTGACCGGATTTTGCGTGGCCCAGATCGGAGGTGCCGCTTCAGGTTCACCATCCCCATCGCCCCCTCCCACGCACTGCTTATCGTTCGATCTTCCGGCTCTCACTCGACGGCGGCGGAAAACAGGCCCCACATTGCTCACCTCCCTCAAGGAAGCTTACGGCGAAAGAAAAAGAGAAACACCGTTTCCGATACGAGCGAGGGATGAAATTTCGCTTCGAAGAATGACTAATTAAGCTTACCCACCGGGAACCGGGGGCGCCACTCCAGGTGTTTCCCTTCCGAGACCTTGCGATGCGGACGGGGAAATTTTATACCGCCAATAGACCACCGGGGCTGGGCCAGGGAGAAAAGCCGATTGGGCGGCCCGAACCTCCTGCCGCACCGGTGTTGCCCGAGATGATTTATGAAGCCTTCACCGTGCGCGATGATGGATCAATGATGCATGTGGAAAGATGGGCAAAATTTCAATCCTAGAAAAAACAGGAAACCGGATATTTAAGACGGTCGCTGTTAGGGACGAGAGTAAAATAATAATTTTCTATGCCTTCTGCGTGACTTGAAATGCGTTGAAGTAACAACTCTTCCTAATGAAAGCTAGCTTTACTGAAATCGATAAGCCTCTCTGCTAAATCCAGTCATTTCACTCCCAAAGGAAGCTATCAAAGCACGGAGAAAGTTTTCCTTCCTGCTTATCATACTGGCAACAATGGAAAGTTCTTCCATAAAACGAAGGCGACATTCCCGTCGAAGAAATGGGAGCAGCAATGTCCACAAGCATAGTTAAGCTGATAAAGATGGCTATTAATGGGCTAAGAAAATTCTAAACTCTGAGCTTATCGCTCTGCTAAGTTTTAATCCAGATCGCTCGACGCTTTAGACACTAATAGGATGAGAAATAAGACATCAAGTTACTTTCCATTAAACAGCAAACATCATCGAACCTGTATCACTTCAAGCTAAATTGCACATTCTTTTTTACATTAAATGATATTTTGTTCATGAACTCTTATGTGCAGCAAAACACAATTAATCGTTCTAAATATACACGTCACACAAAGGTACACGGTAAGACACAGTATCCTTCCACTGGGTGTTTAAAAATGAATATTTCATCCTGACACATGGTACACACATTGAGCATCACATCCGCAGTGCAGACTATGCGAATGTGTTAGTAGTTTAACGAGAAAACTTTGCAATTTGAATCGTTGCCCGAACAAAAGTTGTAGTAGAAAAAAATGACAGCAAGATTGATTGTATAGTAAGCTACACTAGCGTAAAATATTATGAAACTGAAGGTGTTGTGATTGCTAGCACAACGCGTTTATACGCAACATCGCGGTTGCATGCAAGTAGAGCGAGGCGAAATGGGGATGACAGTGCACGCCATGATTATAGCAGCGGTAGCGATGGCGTCGGGCCAAAAGAACATAAATAGAAGCAGAGAACGGGTTTTCGGCCTTTTTTCAATACTGTCAGCATAGGAGAATAAACTAATTTTGTGACCTTTTTGGATTTTATAAAAAACCCGGTCTACATCATTCCCTCCGGCGACAGACATTCACAACAGAAGGATTATATCAAAATTTATGATACAAGTTATGATGAGTTGAAAATGGTTAAGCACAGTCAGCTTTTTTGGAACGGTTATTGATGGAAAATAATCGTTTTTAACAGCACTTTGAGTAATTATACACTTTTAGCATATTTTCCTTCCAGCATATTATTTATCAGCTAAATTAGTTAACTGCTTGAAAGATGCATGTTTAAAACAAACCCATTATGAAAATTCCTCATTATTGTCATTAGTTTGTTTTCATCTGATTTTCATTTTTCACTCAAATCTAAAAGAAGAATCAAATAACAACTACCTGAAATTATACTGGAAGATACCATCTCCTTCATGACAAAATGTAAAAGATCTTCTTTCAAAATTAAATATGATTAAACCAAAGATTTGGAAGAAGCTATCCATTTCCTTCCAAAGTCAAAAAGCCAGCCCGAGCAACAGATTCCACATTGTATCGCATCCTCTGTTCCCTCCGGCTACAACATACTACTGCTGCATCACAACCGAACGCAAATACAGCCAAGGTCTAAAATATGTACAGCAGCGAAACAAATTCCACCCACATATCCAGCATACTCCCCCAGCAGGAGCAATTTTTGTGATGAGCAAATTCCAACCTCTTCCTTCCGGTGACGAAAATGGCAACTTAACAATACCCAAAGCGAGCGAATTTGGCGAGCCTTAAGTAGGAAACGCTCACAGTGGCAGCTTCCGCGTTGCCATTCGTTGCCGGGGCAAATCAGGATCGCAACTTCATAGGCGAGTGAGAGAAAAAAAATGCACAACACACGACAACGGAGCTCGCTTTGCTGCAGCCACGACATAAAACCCATAAACCGTTCTTCCCGGAGCTCGAGTGGATTTTCGTTATAAAAATTTAATTAAAATCGTTCCGTATTTTTCTCCCGCATGTGTGTCTGTGTGCAGTGAGCGTAATCGCGCTGTTTACTGCTGTTCGAACTGTCAACCAACATCGTTGTCATATTTTTCGAATATTTCTCGAGCTATCGTTTTTAGATAAAGACATCGAATTAACGATTTAACATCTAAAGTCTCCTTGTCAAAAATGTCCTGGAGAGGCATTTTCATGAAAAATCTGAATGCTTTCCCATTCTCGCTTATCCAGATTATGTCCAGGGGTAACTAATTGCATTTCTGATAAACACGACAACGTTCCAAGGGAAGAACTTTGAAATTCCTTTCAAATTTCCTTCTCGGCGTGGTGAAATAATTATGAGTTCCACCGTTCGGTCAGCCGCACAACTCGCAACCTTCGGCTAATAACCGGAAACGCAAAACTCGGCTCACCGAAAATCTAACCACCAACACGACAATCCTTTCCGGACGGTGCCCCAATTTCGGACGATGGTGGTGATGGTCGTGGTGCACCTGTGTCCAGAAATCCCGTGTAAAAACCGCACCATTTTCGGTCACGACAAGCAGCGACAAGAGCGAACAACATCATCCCGGCTCAAACCGCTCGGTCGTAGTCGGAGCTTAATAACGATTGCGCTCATTATCAGCACCCGGGGGTTAGGTAAATGGGCCTTTCATGCGCTCACGCTCGAAGCGATGGGGAGCGTGAAGCATGCCCGGGATAGTTTTCCCCAACCGCCAGGTTTCGCACAAGTGTCTTGAGCAGCAGCGGCACCAGCTCGACCCGTTTCTTTTATTTTCACTGGGTGAGAATGAGCGAACCGGATGGAGAGGGAGAGAGAGCGAAGGAGAGCAGGATTCGGGCAGGAAAAACACTTTTTCTCTCGCTCTCTCTCTCTCTTTCTCTCGTTTCCAACTGTCACCTACAGACTGGCTAGCTGGAACCGTGTAATACAGCTACAGGCGAAGAAAAACGCACACACACTCGCACCGCTAGGAGCCTTCCAAGGTTGGGCCGGTGCGTCGGAGACGACAGGATACTGCGTTTGTGTAATTAAAAGTTGTTCTCTCTCTACAGACTTTTACTTCTTCGTTTTGCGCTCACTTTGCTTTTGTTTGCTCTGCCCTTCACTGGCACTTGAGCTGCATTTTCTGTATTCAGGTCAAACGGGCTGAAATGAAACCGGGTGCCCGTATTGACTACTTGGTTGTGGAGATGGCAAGTCGTTCACATTCGTTCGGAGGCAGCTACAATGCCAGCATATGGTGGAAGAAAGCTGGTTGTGTTTTAAAGAGTTAAACAGAACAATCAAAAACAATATATAACATTTTTTCTCATCTAGATACCAAGAGAAAACTAGTGAATAAAGTGAAACGGAGTCATAAAGCAATTTAAGCGTTTTATTTTCCTTGTATGCCCAACAATCCCCTACCACGAACTTCGACCTTTTTAATAAATTGCCACACGCACACATGTTCCACTTGGTACGCTCGCCACCGTTCAATTAGCAGCTGCGCCGGTGTGGGATAAAAACTAGTTCAATAATTGTACGAGGGTTAAATGTCCTGCCCGGGTTTTCGGGCTCACGAGTAGCAATTACCGTCTGCCGTAAAGCATAAAAGCTCAAGACCGAACCATACACAGCCGGACTAAGCAGCGCGTAATTAGTAATTGCTTGCAATCAAATTTAATTTCAATCCGATTAAAACCGGTGATCAGCTGTACGGTGTGATTTCCCCATTCCCTGGAGTGATCGCTTGTAGCCGAGGATGGCTAATGCATGGGATGTTTCCAACCAATGTTCTCTTATTTCGTATGTATTTTTTAAATTTAAACTCATGGACAATTGTAATTGTAAGGAATTGAGGAGGATTTTTTACGTCAGTTTTTACAAAAAGTAAAAGATAGCCTTGAAAGAGTCGAAACACATAAAAGTTTAACAACAAATAAACAAAAGTTATATAACATGTAGAAGCTTCAAGACAACAGTACAAAATCTTCCACTAGGAACATATCGTTATGAAACTAACAGTCTCTGGTTGTAAGATTCAGTAAACAATACATTTTCTTTTCTTACGGTGCGATGAGAAAGACCACGAAATTATTGAAAACCATTCCGAATTTGAATTTATTTGTCATTTGTTAGTATTTGTCTAAAAATTGAATAATACTTTGAATCCTCAATACAGATTTTATCTCTTGAAATATTTCACGGCTTTTGTCACGAAACTGACGGAAACCTTTCAAATTTTATCAAATCAAAGCGTTTTATAAACAGTCTGATAAATTGACGCTACAATAGTGTATATTAAATGTTATATCGCTTGAAGGGGTTAATATTTCCATGTAAAACATTTTAGATATAAACATTAGGAAGAGACATAAATACTGTGAAGGAATGATTTCAAGCTCAAAGTCATTTGAGACCTCCTTAAACTATTTTCGTAAGCGAAACGGCATCCTTCCAACGGCATCTATAAAACCATCCATTAGACATCAACGAGCTCGGTTCGAGCATCAATAAACATTGCTCCCGCCGTGGGTGATTAGCACGCACTCCGCATGGCTTTTTTCCTTTCTGCTTCTTGCAGCGCTAAATCTCCTCACCACAGGCGCTGGCACAGGTAGAGCAATTCAATTAATTTCTCCATAAAACCTAATACCGAAGCGATAAATCTCAAAGCAAATTTAAAACCCCCGCTCAGCCTGTCCGTATGCTGCATCTAATCGTAGTTTATAGACGGAAAAAAACCCAAGTCGGGCGCAGGACAACACCGCTTTTATTGATATTTGCGTTTCCACCGCTTCGTCATCTATCCTGGGCAGCAGAGAACCGAGGATGTTTTATGTTCTTGCTCATTCATAGGGAAAAGCCGTGTGTAGTCACCTCCAGGGATAGAGTTTGAAGTTTTCACTTCAAGTTCTCTCTCTCTCTCTCTCTCTCTCTCTCTCTCTCTCTCTCTTTCTTTCTTTCTTTTTCTATCCCTGTCTCTCTCTCTCTTTCTTTTTCTATTGGTTTATCCACACGATCGTTGCAGAGTAAGATCAACATATAACAAACCCTATTTCACGTCACACGCTCCTGGCTATCGAGCTATCGATTGCCGAAACATTCGGCCGTAGTATTTGCTTAGCAATCGAATAAAAGAAAGGAAAAAACCACACGACAGTGAACCGAAAATGGAAGTCCAAAGCACAACGAGCACATGCACAGACACACAGGCAGGAAAAAATAACATCAGAGCAAACAAATTGTTCAGATTGTGATGCGGCCGTTCTCCATTCCAGCACGCCCCCGGGCGAGAATCATCCTTCCCCGGAAAGCGGAAAGTTCAAAGCCCGAGTGCAAGTGAACGTGCTGCGGAAAAATGCCTTCCTGGCGCTCCACACACGCGTGTCTCCGGATTCTATGCACCGCTTTCGAATATCATCGAAAGGCCCTTCTGCGAAACCGAGGGTAGGCACAGCCAAGGAGCAGCGCAGCGCCCATGTCGGCGAATAAAAGCAAATAAAAATCTTATAGAAATTCATGAGACTGTCGTGAGATTGCTATCGACGGCAGAGCCGACGTCCCCCGAAAACCACCACCATCGCCTTAACCAGAAAATCATCTTCCGATAGTGCCGACGGAACGGGGGGAGTTTAAATTTTCCCGGAAAGGTGGAGGTTCTAAAAATAGAATCCCACCAGCCTACGAGCGAACCGGGCGGTCGTTGCGGTCAGCGCTTGTTAGCATAGATATTTGGTCCCAGATACGGTCCTCCGGCCGCTGCTGCTTCCGACAAGTGCTCAATCTCCGGCGGGTT
The DNA here is from genome assembly GCA_000349145.1 of Anopheles dirus. Lineage (NCBI taxonomy): Eukaryota > Metazoa > Arthropoda > Insecta > Diptera > Culicidae > Anopheles > Anopheles dirus. The sequence goes on along the minus strand of KB672802.1, from coordinate 4,555,351 downwards.
TATGACTCTTTTCGGTGTGGTTCGAAAATTGTGAATAAATTGCGCGACACAAAAACTGGATGGTACTCGTGTTGAAAATTTGTTTTATGTGACATGTAGAGAGTATCTCCGTCAACGTTTTTGCACCGGAAAAGACGCCTCAACATGAGTATTTGCTTGCCTATAAGTATGTTTACTGTTGGGATATTTTCGCCTAGAGACGTCTAGGGATACAAAGTTACCGAAAGTGTGTAGAATATGGCGTCTAAAATGTATTTTATTTTATCAAGAAATGGCGTCACTCAGAAAGGCTGCAGCAACACAGTTTGCTACATTTTTAAGCGAAAATTGTTCAGCCGCTGATTTATACACTGCATGCAAAATGTAATACTACGAGAAAATCACTGTCGTGTAAGATTGATGAGTTAAAGCCCATAGATGCTTCTTTTTAATGTGATAATCTCATCCACAATACCGAATAGTTTAAGATAGATACTACTTCCATAAGTATTTATGGTGAACTAGTTTGAGTTAACTAACTAAAATACTTAGTACTTCATTAATTTTTCTTTAAACGAACAACATTGTTAAAAAATATTTCAAACATAAATAAAATAGGATTAAAGATAGATTAATTCCATAAATCCAAATATCGATAAATGTAACCAAAACTGTTGATAAAAGCTGATGAGCTGATAATAAAACAAAAGATGAGCGTAATTTTTATTTATCACCAGATAAACAAAATGATATGAATATGCGGGTCCTAGCTTAGCAATTAGCTAAATTAATCGTCCCAATGGATACTTGCTATTTGCAGATGTCATTAAGATTTTTCTCCCTATATCCTCTCCTAATGATTCCCATGTACTCCAACATCTCCTTGTTTTGTTGTCCAACTGCTGTATCTCCAACGGTCTCGAGCTTTGCCTTAATAAATGTAGTTGATTCTATCTGTTTAAGAGCACTTTATTGTTGTTGGGTACGACCGAGCATCAGTAATTTAGGTTCCTGCTGGCATTACAGATATGGCCAGAATTGAAAACGTACCTAAACGGTTCACACGCCTTGCACTCGCGAGAACATTCAGATCCATGAGTATGCCACTACGTGACTACAACAGCTCTTAAATCTGGCTGAGCTAAAAACTCGACGTTTGCATGCCAGGATTATGTTCATTGCCAATCTCCTAGCTCACGGAATTGATGTCCCATTATTGTTATCATCTGTCAATTTCTATGTTACATCTCGTCGCCTTCATGTACGACTTCCTCCTTTGGTTAAGCCTACTAGGCGAACAATTTTATAATAATAAATATATAACATTTATTAGTTAATTATTTTTCTCTATATACATTGCAATGATGCTTTTTATTTATGTATGTATTGTTATTTATTGTTATTATTATTTAAATTAATGTTATATCTATTATTAATAAATCTATTTGAATACATGAAACGATACATGAGAAGAGCTAATAATAATACACAAGGTGATAATATTTCCAAAGACCATTTGCTTCGCTTTTATTATTTATTACTGTTTGTTATTGTTATGTAGGTAATATTGCCCTGTTAATGCGAATATGAATACGAATGGGCAAGCACACTATCTCTCTCGCGAGCATCCACTTGCACGTTTAATTGGGTACTCAAAGGTCAGCTGACGGTCGCCATCACTAACCATCACCGAGAGAAAACCTCAACAAACGAGCGTGTTTTACAATCGCCAGACACGCCTCCTCACCCGAGCCGCTTTATTCTCTCATTCACCGAAATTAATTACTTAAAAGAGTGTTTTCAACACTTCACCACTGCAGCGTACAATAACAGGGGGGGCGAGAAAAAAAACCCCGAACTACATAATAAGTAATTGCCACCGTCCGGAGCCAAGGCAGACGATGCACTCGCCGCGATGCTGCTGCAATCGGTGCGGAGAAGAGCGCAAAAGACAGAAGAAAAGAAAAGATAAATAAAACAACCACCCCATCAAACGATGGCACGAAGCATAATCCTTCAACAGAAAAAAACACCAACCCGAAAGCAACCGTGCCGAGAGCCTGTTCCAATATGAGCCACGGTCGGCCCTTTTCGGTAATGAATGGGTTGCAACATAATCCCACAATCATCCCACCAAACCTCACGGTCGGGACACAAACAGGGAGCGAAATGCCTCGCCGACCGAACAACAACGTTTCATAATCATTATGTTTCGTGTTCGTCCTGCCATTCCGCTCGCCATTTGCTTCGATGATTCGTTTCCATTTATCGTCTTGTTTATCTCGCTCTTCGGGGGCGCCATTTCGCTCGCAAGCACGCGAAACAATAACACGCCCGGGAACAACAACTATAATTCAAACCAGATCGTGTGTGTGTGTGTGTGTGTGTGTGTGTGTGTATGTCGGAGGGAAGGGTGGACCACTCCCACTCTCCTCCAACCCAAACCGAATCATCTTTTATCCATCGTAGCATTTTTTCTCCAACGAGCCAACCGTCCTTGATATCCTTTCAGGCTTATCCTTGTTGTTTTATTTTATTTTCTTCGTTTTTTCAAAACCTGAAGGTGCTTTATTATATGTGTCTTCTGATCGTTCGCCTTCCCGTGTGTGTGTGAGAGCGAGTGTGGAAGCGAAAGACATTTGTTAGCCACCGGTTCGCAGCTGGGCCCCGTCGACAGCACGGCACGAACAACAAAATGCCACTTTTAAGCCCGTCGTCGTCGCGCTGCCGTATGTGACAAGCATCTCATAATGATTTTCCCGTGCCGCGTGCCGCGTACAACACCCGCGGCAAATGAGGTATTACAGAGCGGGCGGATGAGCGGCACAAAACCGGCCCGGTGTGATCTGTTCCCATCAAATGGCATCAATTTTCGCACGCCCGGCTACGGGTGCGAACGGTTTGGGCATTTGTTTTCCCGCCGCTGTCTGGCACGATCACCTTCACGTGAGCTGGTCGCTCGTTTGTATTTTTTCTTCCTCCGCTGTTTCTGTTAACACAATTTGTTGAACATGCGGGAGCTGTTGATGCTGCCTCGGTCGAAAGTGCGCCCGACAAGGATTTAGGCGAATGTTTTCTCTCGAAATCCGCTCGCTTCGTCACGGTGTCGTTTTGGACTCGGTGTGTAATCGATTTTTTGCTCTTTTTTTTTCGTCCAACCTCCAACCCAGTCAGCCAAACAAGTGATGGATGTGGGGGAGGGCTTTCTTATATGTGCCGTGCGAGTTCGTTACCACGCGTGATCCAAATTGGAGCATCGTAACGTGCTGTTCCAATGTGCGACAGCCAGCCAGAAAGGACCAAGCAAGTGGAAAATCAGAAGCAATTCGATTCAACACTGCTTGTAGAGAATATTGAAAATTTACGCATAACTACTCTGATCTGAGCTTTACATGAACGAAACACCTTTCTAAACAGATAGAGTAGAGAATGTCGTACCCAATTTTATCAAAATATTAAAATAATTTTCTTTTTTAATTCACTAAGCAGGTTTTTAGGATGTATTGGATGTCTTAATTGAAAATTTTCGAAACATTGAAATTTTTCAACTTAAACTATATAATTCTATATATATAATAATATATATATAATTCTGTGATTGCAACGAAATTCGATGAGAAAATTGGATTCTACTGTATATATTCGTAAAATTAACGCCTGAAAGTATGCAATTGCTTCCACTGAATGCCTAATGTAATTATCGTTTTGGTTACAACATAACAATTGCATACCCTGAGGCGTATTATTCAAAAACACCTGCAACGTATGCAAGTCTCAACTCATAGTATTTAAAACGATAAATAAAGCACCTATAAAGTGTAATTGCTTTATCATGATGAAAATAAATCCCTCCGAATGCTTTCAATCAAGCATGCCGATCGAGCGTAGTTATAGTTGGAAATGACTTAGTTCAAATAAATTAAAAATGTTCGTCTTTATATTTGTTATCTACCTTTTTTTTCCTCCTACAACATCGAGCATGTTGAGCCCTACCATTGCACACAATTACCTTACAGTTATTAGAGTTTTCTGATCAGAAACATTATTTCTGAATACAGTTCAATTCACAAACTATAATGTAGCTCGATTCACACACTGCATTACTTCATAAAAGTCATCCATTATGTGCAGCTCTAATCGATTTACATTCAACGAGAATCATGTTTTCAACACCGGTTCTGAAGCTTTCACACTCTTCGGCTACATTTACATCGCCGCAACGCAGCCGAAACTGAAAACAAGGCACTAAAGTGTGATCATCATTCAGCGCAGTACGTGCGTGTGCAAAGATCAAAACCATCGCTTTATCCTCCTTCCCGCGAACCATCGACAACGCGCCGGTCAAGGCGAAACGGCGGTAGGGGCGCAAATTTGTTCCGTAATGTGCTTTTTAAAAAGCGTCCATGCATCAAACGAAACCCGAACGGTTCCCCGGCACAACCCGTCCCGGCCTTCCCGTGCCGTAAATAAAGCGAAAACGTGACGTGCAAAATACACGCCGGCCGTTTCATGTTGCTGGTCAGGGTCTGCGTAACTTTCACCGGGTTCCACCCCCAGCGGAGCTGTTTGGTCGCTCGTGTGCTACCCACTGAAACAGGGCACCTGGCGCAACAGCGGCGGACCCGGTGCCACGTTTCGGTAAAAGCTTTTCCCAGGCCTCGGCCTTCAGGTAAGGGTTGGGCAGACGACAGGCAGACGTCGATCAGCAGGGGGCTCCGGTGTTGTGCGTCCGAAAGCGCATGGTCAACTTTGCCGGGGAAGTTCTCGTGACGATGTGTTCTCCGCGCTCTGCCGTGCTGCCGAAAGTTCTAAACCACCACCGTCTGCTATAATTATAAATCATCTCTACCACCACACGCGGTGGTGTTTGTGTGTTTTTTTTTTCGCCACCATTCCGTATAAAGGTAAATGTTGGTTTTATTATTTTCGTTTTTACAAATGCCAGCAAAAATGCTCTAGCTTTTCGGACAATTTGCTCACTCTCTTTCTGTTTCTCCCCCTTTCTCTCTCACTAATGTCAACATCGCGTTATTACCTTCACACGCCGCACAGTGAGCGGCATACGTCACGCAAAGGTCGAATTTTAATGGCGTTGGTTTATTCATGGCTTCAAGTTTTTTCCCCCATTTTTTCGAGTAAACTTTTCCCCATTTTGTGTTTTTGAGCCAGCTCCGGGTAGGCAGCGCTTTTGAAATTCACAATACACGGCAGTATCGACGTCTCATAATGGCAAACGTAATCCGTGCGTGATTTTGCGATGTTCCTGGAACGGCGATGAATGTAAGTGCAGCTTTAGAACTTTGCATACCAGCAACGAGACCGAAAAGAGAGAGAGAAATTTGTACTGAAAATGCTTTTGAATGTGTTTATTTCAATTATTGTCACAAGATATTCCGGTAGAGAAGGCGTCTAAATAACTAAATACAACAGCAAATAAGGGTTTTCCGAAAATCTCTATAGCTTTAGACAGGAATAAGATTATGGCATATTTTTTATACATTCTGTTAAATTTCTTAAGTATGTCAAGCTCACTGGTACATTGAAACGTTTTGTTTTCGATTTTTACGACGCATTTGAAATGACTAACATCGAAAAAAAATCTATTTTCAAGCTTCTTTAGGTATTTTTACATACCTTGCATGAGTTGGATCAGCAATTGCTATACACGGTTGGAAAGGTTATGTTTTCACCATTATGCCGAAAATTTTTTGAACCAACACACGCTACTAAAACAATTTCATAAATCGAAATATACGAAATTCCTTATATAATGCCTAAAAAGTACATTAATTGAGTCATGATGCATTTAAAAAATCATTCAAAAATATTCCCACATTATTCAAGATCGTTTAAATGTTCCTTTATTTTTCAACGAATTTTGAAGCGATTATTTGTATCGAGAAAAAAGATTTTTCGTAAGTGGGCCTATAGTTATGTTACATAGAGCGATTTTGACGGTGGTGAAAAAATAGTAGTAGTGTGTGTAAAAATGTGGAAAATTCGTAACAGACGTACTTTGATATTATCTACAACTTAGTAGAACCCTATTTTTATCTATCTCTTCAAGTTTTCGTTGTATTTAAAAAAAACAGTTTGGTGTATAGTTATGTTACGAAGTGTACTATTGGCTTATTATGCTGTTGTTATGATATTGGCTTATTATACTATTGTTATAATGTTGGCGTGACGCTTGATGATTATATAGTACCAGCTTTACAACAATATTTCGTTTTATATTGACCGTTAACCATATATACATTAACCGTATGTATCTGTATTTTTTTGTTTTCTATTAAACGTTTTCATAAAAAATTTGCTTTTTTATTAACAAATCAGAATTGCAAGGAAGAAATGCCCGGAGAACTAAAATGTCGGACAGTGCATTTGGGCACTGGCAATATGGCCGTCATACTTACACTTAAAAATAGAAGTTGAACATACTTTAAAAGTTCATTTAATTCTAACAAAACTGTTCAAAAACTGAAAAAAAAAACAAAACATCAGCTTAGGCTCTTCAGCACCAACAAACGATATTAAACAACTGACACTAAATCGATATCATTCAGTACGAAACAACCTGCTGCATTGTTTTATTAACAGAAGCAAAAAAAACAAATCCATCCCACGTTAAAGCCATCTTTCTCCGCTTTATCAACATCACTTGCTTCGTTTTCCTTATCTCGTTATCTTACACGAAAAACCCGTTCCAAACGATCCCGTTCCGCTCGCCCGGACCAGGTCTCTTACATAATCACATAAATCAAAGCAAAACGCAATCGGAATCCACAGCGACAGTACGAGCGAAGTCGGCATGCCCGCAACGGCTGCCTGTCCCCCGGGGAGACAAAACAGCACAAAAACGCTGCAAATATCTTAAGAAAGAGGATTACCATCGGGCCTGATTGGAGCGTTTCGGTGCCCACTCCGTAACCGGGTGGTTTTGCTTGCTTCCATTCCCAGTATCTATCCGACACCCTTCACGCTCATTTCGTGTTCGGCTTTCTTTTTTTGCGCCCCCGAAGTTTTGTTACTTTGTCATCACGGCCGCCCAGGAGCGGCGCAACAGAAACGGAAGGCGAAAAAAACACGCTCCTCGCAACCCTTGTGATCAATGACATTGAACCGTAGCCCATCGGTACATTGTTGTCTCTCGTTGCCGGTGAAGTGTGAAGAATGTACGAACGGTTTCCATTACAACGTGAATTTGTCGGAAAGGTTGCTTTTTTCTTGCTGCGGCTGCTTCCTTTTTTCAAACCGCCGCTAAGAAAGCGAGCGTCGAGGAAAAAGCCACACAAAAACGTGCCACATTTTGCTGCGCTCCATTTGGCCCCGCGCGCACGCGTCCGTGGCCGCTCTCGATTACTCCGCCGGCAGCAGGACCGCCAGGTTGGATCATATGGCAAATTAATTGGAAGCCATCTCTTCCGTTTGTGGCTGCTTCCGATGGAGCCGGGCGTCTGTGTGAGAGAGAACGCTTGCGAAAAGGAAAAAAAATGAACACTCCACCAGATCGTGTGCCATGTGATTAAGTTGACGAAGGGCTTGGTCCAGGGGTTTTGCCGAAAGCTGAGATGCAATCTAGTTAATCCCTTCATTTGCGGCGGCGGCGGCCGCACACGGGAGCATTCTTGCGGTCAGCGGCAGAAGAAATGATTAATTAATTACGGCATAAAGTCAAGAGATTCGTTTACGCATTCATCACGACCGGAAACGGTTGCGTGGCGGGAACCTTTCATCGCAGCAGGCTTCATCTGGGTTGAGGCTGAACCGAAACGTTGCGTTTGCGGTTGGAACACTGGAAAACTAATGGCTTCCATGCCTTTACACGTTCTCTCAGGCGGTTTTAAATTTTTAGGTTATTTTGCAGGATTTCCTTTTGAGGAAATGAACTTTTAGAAAACTTTTAAATCTGTACGTTTGATGAAAAGTCGATGGTATTTTCCCCCGTTACCAAAGGGAAAATCGAAAAATCAAAACTTTCCATAACGTCAATTGCATACTTTTAGGCGACATGGATCAAACGTATTTGCACAACGAAACCGCTTTGAAAAACTTTCACTACATAATTAACACATCATTACCAATCGAACTATCAAACCACCAAATTAGGTTGTTCGATATATCAGGTAAAATAGTTGGTTCCTATTAAGTATTTTATTTAAAACTGCAGAAGGCAGCAAAATAAATAAAAAACAAATAAAAAAAATATTTCACTGCCAATAAACTGTTCATAGCGCAAAGATGTATAAAAGAACAAGTGGATTGCATACTTTAAGGCGCTAAATTAATTAATCCACCAAAAAGTATGCAATCAGTTGCACATATGAAAGCTGATTATGCCCCATAAATGTTGCAGATTATGAGGTGGGATTGTCTGTCATATTTGCATACTAGAGCAGGCGTTGGAAAAGCTTACTAAATAATAGATTAATTCAATAACAACCCTCGTACTAGCTATATACGGGGTACAGCTCATCCACCAAACTGTATTTAAGCGAAGCATTTATCATTTATTAATACTGTAATCTACAGTGCGGTTTGCATACTTTGAGATAAAATAATACATTTTTGCGCCTCAATGTATGCAGACCGCACGCTAAATTATATGAGAAACACATTTTTAATATTTTTTCCAACTAAATCTGCTCCAATAGTAGTACAAGGTTCGCAAAAAAAAACTTGTTGATCAAATTGGAATGTCAGTTCACAAATCACCTGCATCCACCAGAACCAGCTGCAATCGCATCGGATCATCGCTAGCTCCGTACACTCTATATCAACCTGTCTATCCAGCACGGCATTGTTTCCAACAGCACCAACCCGACGCTAGAAGACACCAAGAAAAAAAACCCACCCAGAGCAGTCTTATCGTGTCAGCCGTGTCAGCGGAACCGGAAGGAACGTGCATCAAATCAACCATTCATCAAAATCCGCTTTGCGCTACCTCATTCACCTGCCCGACCTGTCCGCCGTTGTACGCGCTTCGCTAATCCTCCTAAGCAAAATCATATCCGGTGCTGCAGCTGCACGCTGCCAACTCGGTCCGGAAATCGGGAGCCGGAAGGTGGGTTGCGAAAAACGCACCCAACCAGAACCAGCGTATCCAGCCGGAAAGGAGACCACGGTGCATTCAGATCCAGAGACATCGCGGAGGAGCCAGGCGTGATGGAGAAAGGAAGCACACGACCCAGGTAGACAAATCGAATGATTGCTATTCTTTGGAGCGCGACAGGAACACACGAAACTAACACACGAGAAAAAAACGCACACACACTATGTGACAAGAAATCAGAGCATCCCGGGTGGCACCGTCTGATAGTACACGGGTTTTCCGGTTCGGTTCGGTTTCCAACAGTGCCGCCCAAGTTTGTTGAAGTGTGAAATTCATCGTGCCAAGAATTTGTAAGTTGTTCACACTTCTTTCACTCGACTGGTGTGAGCAACTTTTTTTGTTGCTCCTAGATTGAGTCCGCTTCCCGGGCCAGGTTACAACATGAATTGTGCACCGATCACACAGATGGTCGTATTTCTCTGCAGGGAGATAAACACGGCGCAACATCCAAGCTGGACCACGGACGACTGTTTCGCCTGCTGCACGGTGAGCTCAATCGAACATGAACACAAATCGTCGCAGAGTTCGCCGAGAAGCGCTCGAATTTGATCGACCCTTGTTCCCTCTTATGTGTTGTATGCCCTTAAAGGCTTCTCGTCTTACCTCTTCTCTCTCTCTCTCACTCTCTCTCTCTCTCTCTTTCTTTCTCCCCAAAGACTGCTTACTGGCTGCCGAATGAAGAAACTTTCTTCATTTCTTCCATTCGCCGAAAAAGGGGCCACCCTTCAGCGCGCGAAGTGCGTTAGGGCGTCTTCAGCAGCTGTCTCGAAGTGGAATCGATTTATTTACACTTGTACAAATATTCCAGCTGAGCCGCTTCGGTACGACTGTCGGCTGGATTGTTTCAGCGACCATGGGAGTGTGTGTTTGTGGGTGAGATCCTCACAAACCCACACCCACACACTCCACCCTTTACTCCCCGGGATAGCGCAGAAAAGCGAAAGCGACACAAACGCAACCGTGACACGTGACGCGTGACTATCATCATCGCAAAAGCAAGTTGGGGTTACACGGGTCCTTGGGCAGGACCGCTTCAAACCGCCCAAACCCAACGACAGCGTTCGAGTAGCGCACGAGTGTCATTTCAGCCGGAAAACGGCCCGCTGGAACGGATTCGCACTGTCATCGGAGGAGCATTATCGGCTTCAACAACTTTTGCCGTCTCGATTTGCCGTTGACATAAGTTTGTGTGTGTGTGTTTTTTTTTGTTGCTGTTGTTTTGCTCGTTCAGTTGTATTTATCTTTATCGTGGCACGAAATGGACCCCTCTTCAAACGTTAATGGTTCTGAAAATTGCGCTCCATAAATGGGCGAATCGAAGGGGGTGGGCGCAAACCCAAACCCCGGTGGCACACGGGACAGGTGGCGGTAATTTGCTACCGTTCGTTTCGGTTCAAGTGGGTCCGCTTGTTGCGGAAGCAGTGCCAACCGACTGTTGCATGTAGCGCTGGATTCGCTTCACATTCGCTCGTCTCGTGTTCGACGTAAGCTGTCATCCATCAGCGGATGTGGTGGTATCTGGTGATTGATTGTGACGTTTTATGTCCGGTGTGCGTTCCAGGTGTTCCTAGCAATTGGGGAGCTAGGGAGCAAATTGGACGCACGCATGTCGATTGCTTTCCGTCGTCAATCAATTAATTGGATGAGCCTGTACGAAATAGGTTGACAGATATTATGATTCTTTATCTCCATAACCTCCAATACTTTAATTTCGTAGTTTCGTCTGGAGCATTCTGCATACAGTTTTCAGAATAAAATATTAAAAACCTTCTACATACTTATATCATATAATTTGGCTAACATTTCTTCATCGAAATATCAATATTATGTAAATAAATTGGACATCATTTTCCACTTGAAATAAGTACAAAAAAAGCCTAGTAAATGGCAAGCACGATTGCGTAGATCGCTAACGCCGTTAACTCATGTGTTCGCGATCGTTAGTTTTGTTAGTGCTCTATTTTTTACGTTGCGTTAACTTGTTCGACTTCTCGAGGCGGTGGTCTTTTTACGAACTCTTCGAAACTTTAAGAAAAATGGGAAGCATCACGAGCCTACACTACATGACAGTTATCCTTCACTGTGAACTAGTGATGGGAAATGGAATCCGGATCGAATCCCAGATCCGAATCCCTGGTCGGAGCAATCCGGATTCTATTTGGGATTCGGAATCCGGGATTCGATCCGGGATTTTATCCGGGATTTTATCCGGGATTTTATACGGGATTCGATCCGGGATTCGATGCGGGATTTTATCTACGATTTTATCCGCGATTTTATCCGCGATTTTATCCGCTATTTTATCCGGGATTCTATCGGAGATTCAGAATCCGGATTCGGGATTCAACAAGGAGATTGGACAAGAGGATAAGGAGAGGTTGGACAAGGAGAGTTCTACCCCCCGATCAACAATTAGTATCAAGTTCCCAACTGCAAGACCTGTCCTCCTCCCCTCTCA
>KB672802.1:4528609-4543672 GCA_000349145.1 Anopheles dirus | reverse complement strand
CCTTCAAAACATTCGGATTCGGATCGAATTCGGAGGATCGCTCCCAGCTAGGATCGGATCAAAGGGATCGAATCCTACATGGGATCGGATATGCACATCACTACTGTCAACACAGCCTGACAGCTGTACCTCACTATTTAGGCCTGAACACATGTGTAGGTAAGCTTAAGCGAATTACTAAGACCAATAAAATCAGCTCGGAATATGAAAAAAAACGGTCAAGCCTATTACTTGTTTAATTTTACAAATTTGACCAATCATTTGTTGTTCAGCTACTATGCAGGAATACAGCCTAGTAGATTGCATACTTCAAGGAACAAACTGCTCATGCGAATTCGATACAGTATTCGCTTTTTCTAGCTTAATAAAAACAACTGTACGATTCCTCATTGCTTCATGGGACAGTTTAAACTTCACATTGGAAGGTCTAAAGTTTTTCTTCAAATCGTCAACGTACTCGTATCTTTTTGTCTAGAATGTTTCTGTCCTTTATGTACGTTCTGCTTTTAATTGACTTTTTTCTGCATTACACATATAACCCTATTTGGAACTATATTGAATAAAGAATTATATTTTGAATTTTATAACGATATGAATACCGGATCTCACAATACGGCCACTAAGGCCGTCATACTTAGAAATAAATAAATAAAAATAAAAAAAGAATACCGGATCTGTAAAACAATCGTAATTTATTTAAATATTCATAACAAGGCACTAAAACTAGACTCTGAACAAATAGGCAGACCTCACATGTCTAGGTTAGAAGAACAACTTTCAACCTTCTGTTTTACCTCTAAACTATAAATACTTTGATCTCCGGCGATACACCGACAGCGTCTTCAAACGATCCATCAAACAGTGGCTGAAACAGAGTTATGACAAACGCAGCGGCGAAAGTTGTCCCTTTCGCCAAACACGCTCACACACGAACACGGACGGTCAACAGACCAAGCGCTGCATCATGTCCGTCCCGTACCGGGCATCGGCGGGCCCCGGTACATTAGGTTCACAGAAAATCAATTAAACTTTTGGTACCATCTGCACGTCCCAGCGCAAACGCACTGGCGCCCACGTACTACGGGGGGTTTGGGTTTTGCAACAATGTTTCAAACGATTCTCCACGGCTACCGAGGCCGAACAGTGGCTAACAATGGGGCCGTTGTTTGACCCATGTTGCGTTGGATGGTGCGTGTGTGTGTGTGTATCTCAGTGTCTCCACAGGACAGTGTAGCGTTTTAATGAGACAACTTTTCGTCGGAGACGATCGAAACGACCGACACAACGCTCAGTGCCAGCTTTCTGTTGCTGCTCGTTTTATCGATGCTGGTGACGGGCAAACTTTAAATGTTACTTCAATCAAAGATAGACTTTGCTGGGGCTGTTTCGGACTTGTTATTGAGTCACTTTAGGATCTTCGAGGTGCATGAATTTGAGCAAATACTATGAAAAGTTACAGCTATGTCTTATATTACACGTTTAGTCCAACAAAATTTAATTTAAATTACACATGCCTACTTTTTTTGTTTTTATTCACATCATGCTAATAGCTTATGGCATGTCTTCTACTTATAACTTATAACTTGCTTACATACGAATAAAGTTTCTGAACTACTCAACTCGACAACGTACCTGTGATAAGGACATCTCCACATAAGCCCTAGCTAAAATCTATCGCAGCTACTTTGATTGCGCGGCGCCATCTATTGGTGAGTAGTTCTACTAATCAATATTTCGGTCTTCTCCCTGGTTACACCAGGTTCCAGTGCGCTTTGCTCAAATTCCAATCCCTCAAGCTTTCAGAGACCAATGCGAGTATATCGTTAGAAGAGTCATTCACACAGATACAACCAAGTTTGAGTTTTCAAGAGAAAATTTGAAATGGATCTCCACTTTTGCTCATAGAGGAATGTGCAAGGAAGCTTTAACGACTTGGTGAGTATATTTTATTTCAGAAGTAGAGGTAATCAAATTTTAATTCTTCTTCTATAGCTAACATTAGCCAGTAACTTTTGCTTCGATGCACGGGTGAGCTCTCCATCTTTAACTTCGCTAGGATGTCACCAACTTACTTATGGCTCGAAGAAAGTCGAGTGTCTTTCGTGCGCTCATAGACTTTCTAATGGAGCAAAAGCAGTATAAGTGATACAACTCCTGGACCCAGCCAATTAAATCAAAGTGACATTTTATCCACAATTATTTGCTGGCTGAATTATATGCTCCCATTAGATCAACCCGTTCCTTCCATTGAAACTCCCCAAGGATTAGCTTTAAGAATCTTATTTGCTACCAGGTTATTTCGTTTCAAATCTCCATCGTTCTTCTATTCGCGTTCGCATTCGTCCATTCCAGTATTAAAATCAATTTCATCGCTCCATCCCCAGACAAAGTACAGAGCATCCGGAGTGTATAATCCCACCCTTGAACTCCACAAAGCCACGAACACGATTACAAACGCTTCTGTGATGTATTACTACAACCGAACAACAGGTCGATGCGACGGTCTACACATGCTGCACATAAACAAATGAACAACAACCCCGCCGGGAAGCCAGTGCAAACGGGCCAGCCCTTAATCGCACTAGACAGCACCGTTTCCGTGTGCAAATTTTCCCACTGGCAAGCGTGTGCACGCTCGTAACAGCATAACATTTCCTGCTTCCGGAGGCGTCCATTACGAGGCGTGCCGCATCACGTGTGCATCAACTCTGCTAGTATAGAACAGCGGGCAAAACTTTCTACTCTTGTAGTTGAGGCGGGAACCAGCGACGCAACAAAAAAAGCTGTCACTGACCTCTTCCCGAAAGCCTGATTGTGTTCAGATTTGGCCTGAGGGAAGTGGGTATAAACAAAAACATGACAGGACGCCTATATCCAACGGTCACTGCCAGATGCAGCCAGCAAACTTGCACTTACTTCCGAAGCACTTTTGCGCTCGCTGTCACCTCGGGACTGCGGGAAAACCCCGTCGACCACACGGGCTGCTTCGATGGGCTGCTGTCATGCCCCGGTGCAAGTGCAAAAGGAAATCATGGAAACCGGCTTCTTCTGCCCCTCGCCGCCAGGTGGCGAAGCCGTTGTAAGCCGCGCCCGGTTCGGTGGAACGAACTTGCAAATTCGCACACCTGACCCTTGGCTCCGGCTTTGCGAACGAGCGTCGTGTTTACCGTCCAACCTTGGACGTTGTCGTGTGTCAAACTTGCTCTTGCCATTTTTCAAACCGGCTCGAACAACAGCGGCAGGGAAGTTGGAAAAACAACTCCGTCCGACCCGTGTGCGATCGAACTTTTGCCCCGTGGTCGTAAGACTCTTATTATCCCCCCCCTCTAGTCACGGGAAGGAAACGATAGTGTTAACGAGTAGTTACCCGGCGGGCTGATTAAGCATTTATGCTAATTAATTACTTGCACCCTTAACTCTTGTTTACTGCTAATACGAAAAGTTCATGGCCTGTCGGTGCGCACCTTCGCACGGGACGTGCCAGTGCCCTTGTAAACAATCGCGGCAAGGCGAGGAAGACAATAAAACCCTCAACGAAAACGAAAAACGAAAGCAAGCGAGCCCACTAATAAGCTCGGCACTTCACCGCTAGAACAACTTTATGACCCCACGGGCGGGGTTTTGGGCCGGGAAACTATAATTACATCCGCGAACGAGTGAACAGCAGGATACAACAGGGTGTGCGTGAGAGCGAGAGCGAGAGGAAGCCATTCATTCCAATTATTTACAACTCAACCGAACACTGGATTATCCAATCGAGCAGAGGCTGCAGCATATTTTTTTCCGTTGCTGTGTATGTGCTCATTGCTCGCCAACAACAACCGTGCGCGCACTGATTGAACCGTTTGATTTTAGCATCAAGATTCGATGTGTTTTTTCCCTTATTTCCACCCGTTCAACACGTTTAATTTATCTCATCAATTCCCCCCGGTGCTTGTGGTAATGGATTTGCACCCGTGCCTACTTGCGACGCTTACCCGGCTTTTTTTTCGCTGTTCGAGCGCGCTTATTTTGGCTCTCCGATGCTGCTAAGTGGCCGCTTTGAGTTGATGTGTAATTTACAGCTGAAACGAGGGAAAGCGGAAAATAGGTTGGGTAAATAATTGATCGCTAGCAATTCTGGCGAATTGGTTTTGATTGGTTCCATTCGAAGGTAAACTAGAACATTTTTATCTCGTTTGATATCAATGTGATGTATTCAAAGTTTATAACGCGTTCCATCATCGTTTTCCAGAAGAAAAATTTTATGTCATTCAATCGTACAAAAAAAAGTTGAAAAATGCGATGTGCAAAACTAGAAGTTTGCAACTACTCGAAAATTCATCTAAAAACTCAAGATCAATCGGAAAACATTCGAATACTAATTTTCTAAAAAAAAAATTCTGCCCAGCAAGGCTGATTTTGTTGATAGTTTGTATACCTTTTTCCTTCTTTAGACATTTTCATTAGCTTACTAGACAAAATTAAAGTATATTTTTTCACAAATCTGAAATAAAAATAAAAATATAAAAACTAAAACAGCTCCCTTACTGTTTAACTAGCAACGATACCATTGTGTATTAAAATTTAGCGTTTAATCAAACATTGTACACAAGCGATTTTTTCTGATTGTTGGAAAACGTACGAATGTTCCCAACGAACTGTGAGGAGGAGAAAGGTGCTCGTGTAATAAGAGAGTATAACGGGAGAATTATTATGGGAGTAGTATTGTGAATTAGTTAGATGAATTATTTTGAGTAAAGAGAGAGAGAGAGTAAGTGAGGTATAAAAGCCACGAGCGAGTAAAATTATTGAATTTTTGGATAGAAGTAAGAAAAACCTATATGAGAGGGTATAAAACCGATTTTTTGGCGCTAATCACATCTGGCAAAAAAAACCCAAATTCGCCTTTTTAGAATCCATTTTTCAACACTTAAGTTCGCTGAGTTTTTGTCTATTTTTAGCATCTTTTAATGCTCAAAAGTGTAAAAAATGGTCAAAAGTATACATTCAACTCCATTAGGTGCGTTCACACGATACGATTCCTGCTCGAATATCTACGATGCGCGAATCTTTTTGTGAATGTATCGGCGAGTCGAGCAGAGTTGGGCAATATGTTTCGAGCAGAAAAGGTTATCCAGTTTTGGTTAATAGCACGAACATATTCTGCGAACTTTTTGACAAGTACCGTTGTTTACACTTTGAGGTTCACATCTTTATTCTTTCCAACGGACTGGCTTTTCTTGACACTTTTGTTTATACGATGAGGACGAATGTCTGAGCTAATCACGAACGTTTATTGCATCATAAATTTGTTGCGCGTGTTGTGTTGTTGTAGTCATGAACAAATTCGAAAAAAGGATCATTAGGCCACAATAGAGAATACAACACATAAGAGAAATGTAAGTATGATTTCAAATGCTTGTGCAACAAGTGAAATCAATCATTCTCTGAGGTACTTCTCTGAGGTCTCTTCTTCTCTGAGCTGTTTTTGTTTGTTATTATCGAACACATCAAAACAACACATCAAAAGTTCGTATCGTTTGAACGCAGCAAAGGCTCGCGAACTGTTTTTTACAAGTTTTTGAAATAGTGTGCGTGAGGTTCGTCGTCAAAAGTTGGTATCGTGTGAACCCACCTATTAAATTATTTGAAAACTGATTAAAGAAAAAACTTTTATTCGTTAAAAATGTTTGTTAAAAATGTAAATTAAGTTAATCGACAAGTTTGATTTACATTCCGTTATTATTTTTTTTTGTTAATTAATCAATTCATCTGAATAATTACATAATCACTTATTAATCACTTTATTTCGTTTCCACAAAATACCGAGCTAGTACAGTGAAATAAAGATAACACTAAGAAATACTTTAAATTCTAACATGCACAAATCCCCGCATTGATGCGCGATCAGGCAGTTTGAATAAAAAACAGAACCCAAAAACCAACTGCTATTTCATTCGTCAGCTTCAGGCAAACGAGCGAGATCAACCGTTTTGTTTTAAAAGCTCCCCAAAAAAAAAGAGAAAAAGGTTGTTCAATTTCCCTGCTAACAAATTTGGAATTTGGGTTTGACGTTACACATTCCGCATGCTTGTTTCTACTCCAGCAATCGATGCATTTGAGCAAACTTCCAACTACTCGTTATTTACAGGCAAGTTGAAAGAAACTAGAATGCATTCTGCCCGAGCATCCGTTGCCCGTGGCACCAATCGACATTTTGCACACTTCATACCATGCGCGTGTTTTCCCCCCTTTCTATAATGGTCTCATTGCGATTGGCAACATCACCTTTCAAATGCTCGCCGCTTCCAACTGGGTGCGTCCGCTGTAAAACGATCGCTTTGCACCCGATCCATCCCGATGAATGGCGCGCATCAAAGCGCCCAGTGCGGAGCGAAATATTTCCTCCCCTAACCGTGCGAAGGGGTGTGCGTTTCGCTTGTTGTTTTGCTGTGTTTATGTTGTGCTGCACTGTTGCTCAGAATAAAAACAGCACAAACCGAACCGACCCGAGTGTCATTCCTTTAACTCTCAGCCCCGGCGGTATTCAATTGCGCGCTGCGATGCGTTGCGCTGTTGCGTTTTCCCCCGGTGGGACAGGCGAAAAAAACCCCCGGCGATTTGCATCGCTTTTGTGATGAATGTAATGGGAGCGGATGTGGAGGATAAAAATATCGCCGGCCAGTTGGAAAATGTGCCAATCGTTTGCTTTTACGGTGGCGAGTGTGCATCATCAATCGCACTAGATGATGCCGTTTTTGTTGTGGCAATGCTTTGTAAATCATCCGTTGTTACATGCCGTGAATTGGCGCGATTCAATATTAATATCATCGGTCTGCATGCGCCCGATGAAGCCCAACCGGTGTCCATCCGCCACCCGAACGTCGAACGTCAATAAATGATGTTTCGAATAATCCGCTATGATGTCCGCCTCCAGCTCGAAATGCATCCGGCAGCGTTGCGTCGCGAGTGAATAAAACATCAACCGTGGCCGACCGTGCCAGGTCGTTCGAGAATGGCAAGACGATAAATCTATGCACCGGGAGCGTCGATTTGAACGGTTTTATTGGCACTTGCTGCTCTGCAAACAGCCGAAACCGGTGCAACCGGACAAACACGAACACGCTCCGCTCTCTGATTCGCCTGTGATGATTGTGTTTGTCAGCCAATGTTTGCCCTTTCAAACAGCACCCAAGGATGCGCTCACTGGCGAGCAACGGATGCCAAGCGGGCGTCCTACGCTACAATGAAAGATTTCAAAAATTATTTCACACACTCCACCCCAAAAAACCACCCCCAAACCAGGTGTCGCATAGAGGAGAGAGAAGGAGGGTCGATTTATTATTTACTCCCTCAGTCCCGACCCGGTGGCAGTAAATCCAAAACCAATAACGATAACGTCGGCGCGAACGAAACATCCCTTAATGGGGTTGAAATGAGTCCTGATGACAAACGATTATGGGGCTGTTTGTCAAAATTTCGGCAACGGGCAACGACCGCACCCGCCCGAAATCAACGCACCTGGGCGGGAGCAGTTTTATATTTCGGGGTGTTTTTGAGGTTGACATAAAAACACCCACCTGGAGGGGGTGGTCGAGTGATGAGCGCTGGGTTTTGGCAGGGTTTCTCAGCAGATGAGCATTGTATTCAAATGAGAAATAATAATAAGTAAATTTAATAGCAAAAATATTAGTTTTTTTATTTTACAACCAAATTCTAGTAGTTCAACATACTTTAGCAAAATGTTAATTGAGCTCAATTTCAAAATTCAATTCAATTATCAATATAACACAAATAACAATATAAACCATTGGCAACTTATTGATTAAGCGTGCATATTTTGGAGTGTTTTAATTAAAATTTCATTAAAACGACATGATTTCATACAATTTTGCATCATTTCCCAGCCATCAGTCAATTTCACCGAGGAGTTATCGTGAATGTTGAGCAAAAACAGCCAAATGTATCGATCTATGAAAATTTTGATGTAATTTTATACAGTATTGTTTAAACTACAAGCTGTTTAAATGTTCAACCAAGATAATTTTTCAGATAAATACGAATTCTAATATAATTTCAAGAATCATAAATTATACACACGAACTCCAATAAATATAAACACAATATTTCAATCACTCCCATTGTAATAATCAAGGTGGATAGACAGACTACAGGTGAGTCCGTAGCTCTTTTTCTTACCAATTCATAGATATGCAATTTTGACAGCTACGAGCATGCCCGTATCAAACCAAATCCCTGGATTAAAACACGAAACACATGAATTAGAAGCTACGCACAGTGGTATTAATCAGATAAACTAACACTATTAGACTAAAGCCATGATTGTTGAGCAATCGGTACTTAAATCAACGCCAGTTATTACAAGTGAAGCAAGAGTTTGATCGTTGATATTGCTACTCATCGTCTGGTCAAGTGGGACAAACTCACACTCCTGATTATTGGCTTTATTTACACAAATGATGAACGAAACACTATTACAACACAATAATCCTTCTTTAGCTTGCATCTATCAATGTTAAATTAGCATATAATTTAGATGAAATCAAGGTTTGCTAGATAAAAACGAGTGTGTTCCGATCAAAACGTCGGTTTATTTTGATCGCAGTGGTCTTCATCCTCCTTTCGCTTTTTGCAGTCAAATCGTTCTGGACGGACTGACCTGTAGTATTAATGGACCTTAGTAATAATAGTTTTTGAAATATTTCGTTCAACTCCAAATATTTAATTGCAAAGCATTTTTTCAACGAAGGTCGTTATAAGATATAACGAGGGTCGTTATAAGAAGAAGCTTCTTAATAACTCAGCTTCAGGATTCCAAGAACATATACTAATACTAATAATACCAACTTCTAGGGAAATCTCTCTGATCTAGGCAATGAAATGAACGCAATGAATTTCCTGATCTTTTTTCTCGATATGGTCCCAAAAACCACGATTTTCGTTATGAGTAGAAAATCTTTCACTCGAAAATCACCACTTCATGCAGGAAAGCCCTACCCTGTGCGGCTTGAAAGTACGCTGGTTCTGGGTAGCCAAAATTCATTTCAAGGTTAAAATGTTGCACACAAACGCGGTCGCGTGGAGCGTTTGTTAAATGACGGCTCGGTTGTGCTCGCCTTTGTGTGCCCACGATGAGCTTAATTTATTACACCGTGGCCTCTCACGTGCCACTCCTACCAGACCACCTGCTCGAACCCCATTTCTCATCGCGGTTGAAGCACTTGCCGGCGCAGAAATTCATTTTAACACTTATTTACATTCATTGTTTCGACTTGTTTGGCTAGCTGGTTGGCTGGCACGCGTTTCGCTTCAATTTCATTCACTCGTGCTCGTCTCTCGGCGTATTCATTACAAAAAAAAACAACGCGTCCGAAGCGGAGCTTAAGCCAAACATGTATTCACACGAAAGTCCAGCCCAGGTGGTGCTCGAAATTCACCTGTGTATGTGTGTGTTTGGGACGATAAAAGCGCTTTAAAAGTTGCACCAGGCCACGGCATGCAAGCGCCAGATTGGGCCGCATTAGTTTCCACTCTTGAACTCCACCTCCGGCAACTCGCGACTCGCCTCTGCAAATGGCCGGAAGGAAGTGGAACGAAAATTCAAACCGAAAAGAAGAAGCGCTCTGCGGTAGAGTGAAATTTGATTTTCCACACTTCCGCGGCCACGGTGCCAAAGGATATTCCCCGAACGGCACCAATAAACCGACGCCAAATGAAGGGCAGGATATAAAAGGGGATCTTCCTCGTGCCAGGTCCGACCGGGCGACGATTTCGCTTCCAATTACTGGTTTGCTTCCGTCCGTTGCTACCCCCGATTCCTTCTCCACGCAACTAAACCGCTCGGGCCCCTTATCTTATGGCCCAAATTTGCCTTTATCGACAGCGACGGGGGGGTTGGCAAATTTCGTGGAAACAACTTCACATCATCATATCGCGCCCCACGTTTCTAGCGGGCGCAGCAAAATGAGCGGTTACGCTAGATGAAAAGCGGCCAGCCATTGTGATGCAGACAGAGAAAGAAAGAGAGGCTTTGCCTGCGGGACTGCTTTGCATTGAATGCCAGCAGTTGCTTTGAATATGATTTTAATGGGTTTTCGCTTTTTTCCTTTTTTTTCGTGCCGTTCCACGGCGTGTCCCCCCTTTCACCGCCGGTAATGGTTTATAAGATGGTGACAAAATTGAATTTTGCGATCGCTCACCCGCCGGCTCCAGAAATAAACGTCCGCCCCAATTAGGGTGGACACAGATTATTGAAACGCTTTGTTTGCGTCATCGGTTTCGTCGTTTTATGCCCCACGGTCCCACACACACAAACACACGCACACTTCGATTCGCAATGTGGCACCACCATTGCACCCGGAAATCTGTTCAAATTTTGCAAACATTGTTACTGCGGTCGTAAAAACGAATGACCGGCTCGGATCTTTCCGGGGGTTCTTAGGAAGTATGGAAATTTCGAAATTGTTTCGAAAGGGGCACCGGGCGCCTCCATTCGGCTGCAGAAGGTACCGGGCGCCTCCATTCGGTTTCAGCAGGCACCGGGCGCCTCCATCGTAATTTGAGAAAAGCGCGCTGCCTGATGGTAATTGCACCAAATAGAGCCATCAATGTACGCCCCAGCCTCAGCCTCTCTTCCGAAGCATCCTGTCACGAATCAAAACGCTGTCATTCGGAAGTTCGGCACTTGAAACGAGAGCCTTTCGAGCTACTAACCCACACTCGCACGCCTAGAAATGTGTGTGACTGCTTCATTTCTAATGGCAGCCGTCCTTTCCAGTCACATTCCAAAGGGCTATTGAAGCTATTAAAAGTGTGCAAAAAAACCTTAATGTTTTCTCAGCGATTGCTTCATCGGCGTGCGTGTTGAAGCATCCAACGCCGATCCCGCTAGTAAATATTTATCCAATTTTAAACGCTCTCGATTAAAACAATCGTCTCCGGCGTCAGTGTGCGCCGGGTCCGAACCTTATTGAAAGCGCTCTAACAACACATACCGACACACACGGACATGAGTTTTCACGCGCAACCGCTGCGCTTCCACTTCACGGCCACGGGAAAGCGGGATCGTTCGAAACCGCCGTAAGGGTCGTCACTCGACATCGCTCACACCGTCACCCTACTGGGCCGTCCGAACGCGAACGTGAAAACAATAAATAAAGCGAACGACCCACCTAGACACCCTAGGGGTGCCTGGGTCCTGTACGGAGCGGTTAAATATTTTCCGTGTCAAGTGAGAGAGTGAACCCGCGCGTTGGTTCGCGTGAGAGCATACATTCAGGCGCGGCACACACAGTGGTTTCATGCCTGAAGGAGTACGAAGCAAACACGGGCTCACACAACGAGCACCAAAAAACGAACAAACACACTCACACACGCTGAAGTGTTGCTTGTGGCATCCCGCACGGCACTTCGGTGAGCTGGAGGAGCCCATACGCTGGTCTCTGCACGAGCGTTTCTGCACGAGCAGCGAATGAATGCTGATAACGCTTGGCCCAAAATAAATACTACCAGCAGCGGCTTCGTCATTGTTGCAATACGCTTTTTAACAACATTTGCTGCTCTCCCCCCCCCCCCTCTCTCTCTCTCCCTCTCTCGTGCTCTGTCTGATCCAATTGCATCGTAAAACATGTCAGTCGCGCGAGCTCATTAAAAGCGTATTAATGTTTCTATTTTAGTTTGTGATTTGAAGCTTCCACACGGAGCACACAAACAGGCAAATAAAGGTGCCACTAAGAGGGGCGACAAAAACACACCCCACATGTGCGGACACGGATTTATGTTTATTTTGTTTGTGATTTTCGTTTTTGTTTTCCTTTTTTTTTGCTCGCAGGACATTCGGCTGCATAATTAGCGGATAAATAACAGCAAACAACATTATCGCCGTGCTCGAGGAGGCTGCCGACGAGATCAAAGCAAGCCGACAGACGAAACGGCTAAAGCAAATAGGGCAGTTATCATTCGGGGAGTTCCCACCGTTCCGAGAGCTTCTCCTCCACGGTGGAAAACCCCCAGCAGGAGCTAACAATATTCATCCTCTAAGCACAGCCTGGAGACTTGTTATTTTTCGTGTTGTCGGAAGTAACGGAAAGGCACAACTACACACGCAGCTCGGGAGAGTATGGAAATTTATTTTCGTAACAGTGAATTCGGTCGCTTTTTTTATTGAAACTCTGTACCATACATTTCCAAGGATGATTTTTAAATTCTACTCTACGGGATTTTTTTTGTTTTACACTGTCTGACCCAAAACCCTAAAAATCAAAACGTGGGTTGTTTGCCTGCCTTTATTTATCGCCCGGAACAGCGCGTCTACAACGGACCGGGCCAAAACCGCAAAACCCTGCTGCATGTCGTGTGCATACGTTCTCTCTCACTCTCTCTTTCTCTATCGCACACACACACAAACAAGCCAAACGGCCGCCGCAAGGCCGAAAACAGCTCTAAAAATCGCACAAAACGTGTACACGACGGGATATTGTATGTGAGTTTGCGTTTAAACCTAGAGAACGGTTTGCACCATTATGATTTTTCCATTTTGTTTTCTTTTTTTTGTGGCTCGTTTGTGTGTTCCCAGCGCGGGCTCAAACTAGCCCTTGCAGCGAATGTTTAGTCAGTGGCAGTTTTTTTTGTTCGCAGCCTGCAGTTACCGACCAGTTCTACCTACTGCTCCATACGCGATAAAACGCATTCCAAGGGTGCGAGTACGGTTTGTACAAGCCCCGGTCTGTGTTCGGCCACTGTTTTCCCGCGTGCTGCTGCACGTGGGGCTCGTCCTGCTGGCACTGGCTTTTGGCTGGCACCCGGCTCAATTCGATGACTCCACTCGTTAACCTTTTTCCGAGAACTTTGGCACCGGATCGAGTGCTCCCGAAGGAACTAAAATGCACTGCGACACCCCAAATCCAGCCCCGGGGAACGAGAGACACAGACAGCCCGGAACTACCATTGAACTGACAACCTCATGGGACGGGACAAAACCGTAACCGGTTCGCGAAACCAAGACGAGACGGGCGAGTTTCGTTTTGACAAAAAACTTAATTAAATTCCACACTCACTGGCCGCGAGCGGAACAACTCGCGCGCAAAGTCTACCGTGGTTCCTCCGAAGTCCGAAGCTCCGAAGCTCCCGTTTGGAGCCGTTCCAAAAGTGCTAATCCAGATAATTGAAATTAAAAATTAACACACACAAAAAAGGGCGCAGGGCGCGCTCTCGAATCTCGAAATGTACACGCGTGCCGCGAGTGCGTTCCCTTGTCCGGTCGCCAAAAGTTGAACAAGGCTTTTCCGGGATTTATCCTCCGTTTTTCGGTTCGGTTGCCTGTCATCCAGGCGACGGTTCAAGGGTTGGTAGCAAATAATGCGTGAAGAGAACTGTTTCGAATTTTGTCGCATAAATTTTATCGTTTTTCTTCTCCTTTTGTCGTTTCAAGAGTCAGAAGTTTAGAAATCGTCTGTTCAACCGGTGTCCACGTGCCCGGCGAAGTGAGACTATTTAAAGTTCCCCGTCAGCAGCGCACATTCCTCAACCGGAGGCAGTTCTCAATTCTTTGCCTTCGCTGCCAGCTGGGCCGTGAAATTACTCCAGGATTATCCCGCCACCCAGCTGAAGGCGTGTGGAAGGCGACGGTGGCAATGGCCTAATGAACCATCGGGTTCCTCCCACGGCCGCACAGAAAGCTTGCCTTCGCTCACACACCGACACCCGTCTGAACACCCGTCTGTCTGTCGCGTGACTTTCCACTTTTCCGCCCAGCCGACGGAAGCAGCGTGGAGCGTAATTACGGCCACTAATTAAGCTCATGATAGATGTCGAATCGAGCCACGCCGATCCGGCCCCGGGGGGTGCCTGCCATCTGTTGCCAGGTGTGGCAGGGCGGCACCCGGCATTCGAGGGATGGTTACAAGATTAAAGGTGTAATTATGAATCATCCTCCGAAGCCAGACGAAGCCGAGCGGGAGAGGAATTGGGCCGGTGCTGTCTTTCGGCTCGGCTTCCGCCCGCTCATGCCCGAAGCCGTCTGGGAGTTAACGATCTGGAAAAATGACAACGCGACAGTCTGGGCGCAGGTGTGACCTCGGCGAACAATTTGTCCGGGTGCGCTGTGAGAAGGGTGTGTGAGTTAATAAGGCGCACTATTTGTGGGCCATCACTATCATTATCATCATCATTTGTGGAGGTGCCGAGAGGTGTAAACTTTAGTACACTCCCGCCGAGAATTGGTTCGGGGTGAGCTCTTTACGTGGCACGGAACTGGAAATAGTGCAAATGGTTCTTTAAAGACGTGGTTTTGTATTATTTTTTCTCGCAATTTCGATTTTCTTTTAAAAAAAGATAACAAACGAGGTAGAAATAGAGTTATGCCGTGAATTGTGAACACATCTGTAGTTGAGAGATCTTTCAACGCAACAAATAAATGTTTGCACAGATTGCATACATTCAGGCTGTCTTATTACATTTGCGCCTTAAAGTAGGCTGCTCAATAACAGCAACTTTAATCCCATTTTCCAGGTGTGAGATAGTATTTTGTATTACTGTTTGCATACTTTCTGGAGCATGTTATGAATCGTGTCTTAAAAAATACATGTTTATGGAATTTTCCTGAATAACAGCTTGATAACAGCGTAATAAATGCTTAAATTATTTTTATTATACTCTGTAGTCAGAATACATTCCTTATAAAGCTGCTGTGTCAATTGGCTATAAAAGCGCTAAAACATGTGTTAGAGCGTCTAGAATGTATGCCTAAATGTAGGCAACCAAGGTCTTAGGCAAGCTTAAAACTATAGCGTAATCGAAGTGCTTTGGGTTTCGGGAGCCGAGAGCAGCCGAAGATGGGTAGAAATTTTGGATTAATAAGAAATCTTCTTCTCAAAATTGACTCCAATCCATCAAGACGTACTTAAAAAGTATGAGCTATTGAAGGAGGGAATCGGTACCAAACAACATGAATATATAAAAACAAATACAATAGGCCTGTTGCTGTCGCCGGAGATCCTCCGTCGCAGCTACCAGCGCCGGTGCGGTACACCGAGCTGGCCGAGTTCTCCGAAGTGCGGTCAC